>VCRD01000918.1:176991-186475 GCA_006783055.1 Trinorchestia longiramus
TGGTTAATTGAGCCAACGTGGCATTTACATTGAACTTCTCCCTATTGGTTTTCTGCTTCATTGGGCCAGCCCTGTAAATGGGTGACAGGGGAAGAAGATAGCACATATTTTAAGGAATATTTCAGTCGCGTAGTCGTACTGATCGGTATGCGATGGCACTGCGATCAGACCTCGACTAGTGTGGACATTGTTTATTTTTGGAGCCCCAGAGCGTTCATATTCATTATTGTTACAGTAACGATAATTATCTGACATAAGTTTTCAGTTCCGTGCTAGTGAAACTAGAACTATTTTTCTGAGTAAAATGCTCAAAATATTTATATGGGTGGCACTAACGTTTTATTGGACACCGCTCGCTATAGCGGATGAAAATGGTTGCTTTAAGTATACACATAGGGAAACGAAAAGGTGAAGTGAGAAGTAAAAACACTTCAGACGAAGAGGTTTATAAAACAAGCCGCTCTCACAAGAGGGTAGAGAAGAGGGAAGGGAAAAATCCAGCCAACTAACACAAACTAGATTCACAACACACCTCTGCAGCAAGCGTTGCTTCTTATAAAACTATGAATACATTTGAAGATTGCTAATTACAGAAGGCACGCTCAGAAAAGATGTGTCAGCATATCCTGGAAGGGATCTGAGAAAGTCTATATACAGGGTGTCTCATAAAAAAACCCTGGTTGTTTGAACGTTAATAACTTGCCAACTAATTATCCGATAGAAAGTAGTAGGAAGCATTAAAGTGTCTAGGACACAGAGTCGAGAAAGTAGGGAGGATTACGAGCATCTGAAATGCAAATTTTGGGCAATAGTAGAAAACATGGTTTGATTTTTCGTAAGTTTGGTTTCGTATATCACCCTGAAGAGCAAAAAGTTTCAAGGTAAGTTGGAAGAACCCTCTTTCAGAACAACTCCCATGAACTTGTACGACGCTAACTTATTCAAGCGTAAGCTTAGGTTTACTATCATAATGTAAAAGTAAGAGCTAGGCAGCGAGTCACCTGTGTGACTTCTTTTTTTGTCTTATTATCAAGCTCATAACGGGTAGCCAGGGAAATGCTGGAGCACTCATCACTGTTTATATTTATCCAGTACGTGTAGCAGTAGAATCTTTCAGAAAATTATGCTTTGTGAAGCAGTTCGTAGGAACAGTTTCTGAGTTATACGTTCTGTTAACAGTGTCAAGCTATGATATCTTAACTAAGGAGGACAACCAGTTATCGTGATACAGCATTCGCGTTCTAGCCGTGTGATTGTCAAATGTTGGTTCTTGTGTGAACCAGACGAGTGTAGGATAACGAAAATAACTGCGTAAGGGAGCAGTAAAAGAATTTACATATGATACTTATGTGTCTCAATGTATCAATTTAAAACGGATAGAATTTGTGAAAACAAGTCTTCCTCTCTGTACTTACAATATCGAAAATGATGCTCGCAGAAGTTCATTCGTGTGTGTAAAATTTTATCAATGTGTACGAGATTGTTGCTGTTTTACTAAACGAGAATTGAAATAAGTTGATCATTGTGTGTTTTTTGTTCGTACAGGTACTGGTGGTGTTCTACTTGACGGTGATCCTGCTTCTGTTCGGCAGCAACTTGGCTTGTCCTCGCAGCTTGTTCGCTGCACCCCGCCCGCGCAGCAAGAGCAGCTGCGAAGACGGCAGCGACACCACAAATAATTGCGACACTTGCCTCGATATCGACGGCAACCCCAGGGAAGGAGAAAGCCAAAAGCAAGAAAATGATTCCAATCAAAACACACTGAAAGATTCTCTGAAAGTCTACCGTGGAAGCAGAAATGGCGGATCGAAACATGATTACTGTTCGATTGATCTAGATGATGATTTTGAGTCTGACAGAGCTCATGTTGACACATGCAAAATGTGCTTGAAGGACGCCAATGAGTCCGATGAGTTTGTCGATACAGATGAATCTGATGACGATGAGTACTGTTTTGACGACACTTTAGTAGTTGACAGGAAAGGAGAATATTCTCTTAGTTACAGCAAGAAACAATGCAATGATGAAGATGAAATCAATTGGGACAACAGGACTGATAAGCGAGCAATCACAGGTATTGATTCACGAAGCTGTCGATGCGAGGAACAACGCTACGAGTCTCTTCGTGGTCACTTAGACTTCAAAAGGTATCAAAAACTATACCACATCGAGAACCAGGAAACCATAGCAATTCGCCAGGAAAAATTGCGCTACATAGAACAGCAACTTCGAGAGCAAAGTAAACCCCTCGCCGTGGATGACAGCTCTGTTGAAACAAGGTCTGAAGACAGCATCTGTGAATGCATGTACGAATACTCAGGCCAAAGTTCGCAGAACTGCACGTCGCTCATGCCAGGCCATTTACGAAGCAAATCAAGCGAGCCATCTGCGGCAATGAGACCGACTGAGGTAAATGAGGCATTGGCTTTGGTTCATTATCCTCATAATAGGGTTAATTACACAGGCCCTCATACAAGGGCTTGCAAATGTACGACTGTGATCCACAGCGACACGTACATCGGTCGTACTAACAGTTCCAGCTGGAGGACCAAGCGTGATGGATATTATGCAAAAGAGGACCTCAGCTGCGAAATGTGTCAGGAGTTTTGTCGCAAATGTTTCGATGGATTTGGCGCTGGTAATGGTAATGAGTTTAAAAACTGCAACAACTTCAAGCCAGCAACTAGAGTATTCAGCCAAGAAGCGCAAAGTTATCGAGCAGCGCATCCTAGCCGCTCAGTGACGTCATCCTCCCTGAACCGCTGGGCTTCTTCTTATGAGAGCCCTCCAGCATTCCGACCATCGATGCGCCTCAGTACTGAACACAACACACGTCAAGACCTGAAAACTTCTACGTCAGATAGCTTCCTCTCGAGCCATATCAGGTCGTGCAAAGTTTGCACCACTTTGAGCTCATCGAAGATAAACGCTTCAGACCAAAGGTTTCGAGAACAAAAGATCGAACCTGACACTTCTCTCGATTCTTTCCAGAAGCTAACTAGAGAGCCTAATTACTTCGGATCGAAATTCACGAGTTTGGAAGATAATTTTTCATCAAAAAGAGAAACTTGTGATTACTTAGACACGGGAAAGCCGCCGAAGACAATTGATCACATAATTCACGATCAGAAAAACGATTCAGAAACTCCCTGCGAGAGGGACTCGCTGGTCAGGAATGAATGTGAGGATGTTAGCAATCAAACCAAGTCGTTAGATTTCAAAAAGAGTGTAACGGAAACAGCGACAACTTTTTCTTCTGTTCGACGGCAAGAAGCGAAAGAAGAAAACGAACTTGAAAAACCAAAGGACTTTGTTGAAGTTGATAATGGTCACAGCGACGCTAATGATAAAATGAAGGTTGAGCAGAAAATCATTACTGAGGTCAATTGTAAGGAAGATGAAGGTCAAGACGCGTCACATGAATCAGCTCTGAATGAGCCAGTGCTGCCGCTGGCGAAGATTGCTAACGTGCGAATTTCATCACCTCGGACGGTCGTAAGTAATTCCATGGAGCTGGAAGTGGTGCTGCTGGAGGAAAAGTCTGGTCACGTTAGCACTCACGTTGCGAGTCCGGTGTCTGTGTAGATTTATTCTTCGCATACAAATCATTTCACTGTATGACGGTAGATATGCAATGTTTTCAATCAAGACGGTCAAGTTGAGGATGGAAGCTGATAAAGCATTTACAGTGAAGAGAGATGCATGAATAAAATTATTGAATAAATTACAATGTAATAAGTGGAAGATAAAAATTATTAAATAAATTACAGAATAGTTATTTGTGATAGAATGCTATTATATTAATTTCAGCATAAAATCGGTCTGACGATGAACACATAATTCACAAAGGATAATTGGAGACTCCTCTGATGATCCCAACATCAATCGGAAGAGCTCTTCTACAAGTTCTAATTCTCATAAATAGCAGCCATGTCCAATCCATCTCCTATCGCAGAAGCTATAGGTATTCGTTATAGTGTCCGATACCTTGCAGATTTGGCGTTCGTATCAAGCTTTATTGAGCTGCATTACGAGTGAATATTAAACAACAGAGTTATAAGTAAGGGAGGTCAATGACAGCAGTGTGAGAGCACTGCAAATTAAATGAGTGTTTTCGAGAAATATTATCCTCTCAGTGTCCTACAGGAACACGTAATGTTCATAGTCGTTAGAGTTAAATTTATGAGCTAGGTACCTTGATCATAAACTTAGAATTTTTACACGTCAAAGAGCACATTTGCTACTAGACAATTGGTGCTCGTTAATTGAAATTTGGCATGCGGCGAGTTATTTTATCAGAGCTGAAGAGTGCCTGAAGATTTTGCTAGTATCCTGTGAACATGTTCATGTGTTCAAGATGGTTTATGCAGCGAGGGTTGTACCATCGATCTGAGGAGAGCTGCACACTCTCAGGACAACGCCAAATTAAAGTGAGGGAAGTGTTTCAAAAGAAAATACAAGTTCTGATACTTCTTTTTAGGTCAAAAAGCAACATCAAAATTAATTGTCCAATATCTTTGAAAATTGAAAGATATTGTACTTGTTTTTCATTGATAGAACTGTAGAACTGCGCAAATCATTTAAAAAAGGTTTTGGTTAGTAAAAAGCGACCAGAATTGCAATTGTAATGTAAAAAATTCTAAATTTTAAGCAGGAGTGTAGTGCTTCTATATCAGTTTGTGATATATTCGTAATAAATGACAAGAATCAATGGTTTCAAGCAAAAATGTGAACAGGAAGTACTTGAATGTAGTGCCATTAAATGTATATTTTTTACTTCCACTGGTCGGAAACAATTTGTATACAGTCTGGAAAGAATTCTGGTATTAACGTTTCGGAAAACATACGGGATATTAAAACTTTGTGTTTTTTGTATTTTTTCAAAGTATAATGTATGAGCACCAACTGTTTCCTACATATATCAAACGTTGTATGCACCAACTGTTTGCGACCAGAGGCCGTAATACCATGAGTCAATTACTATTCCATTATTTCATTTTATTACTTAAATTGATAACCATCTATTCGTGAGTAAAGAAGTGATCTGTAAAATAGATATCATACTTTTGTGGGCTTGTTAGCTGATCTCCGAGTTGGACTATGAATTGCCTTGTCTAGTAAAGTGCAGCATATCGTAGTTTTAAGACGGTAGTGCATAACGTAAGGTATTAATATATTACATTTTCATTTCAGCTCTGTGTCTGTAGTGACTTTAGATTAACAGTGTATTTTCCTAGTGATGAATTAACGGTTGTCAGCCAGAGTACCGTATTCGACACTGAAACAAGAATGACAATTAACGGGTCTGACAACGAGTCATAATTGCGAGTTGTTATTGTATGTTTAGTGTTGCGTTTTTTTAAAACACAGAAAATTGATGAATCAGGCACGAGTCTCACTGCCATTTCCCAGAAAAATGCCCATGCTGTCACGATGCAGCTTGTGTCATCAAACAAACACGTAGGAAGAGGAAGCAAGCATCCACACTGCTCTGCTCCAGTCCCATGCTTCTAGTTGTCACATTTTCAGGGACAGTTGAAGAGTTTTGCCTGAATTTTGGGTACTGGAAGCCAACTTTCATTCATGAGAACTTCGATAGGAAAGGGCTATCAAATTCATGACATTCATTCAAAGAAATAATCGACATTTATCTCAGCGTCATTGAATTAAACGAGCATTTCTTGGGTTCATACCTGGTAAAATGATGATCATAAAAATAATTCGGATCTGGACGCGTCAGAACAATAACTATGAGAGCGAACTTTCATTTAGAAATGCTTATCTACCGGGTGTTTCTTCACAATTTATTGCTATACACAATATTAGCTCAGTCATACGAGTATATATTACTTGGAGACAATGATAAAAAATGATACGATGGAAAAACATAACTGAAGAATAACGGTGACACTACAATTGCAAAAATTTGCATTCTGGAGACGAAATAGAAACTTGTGCTTTCTTGCTCCAATAGGACAGAAGAAAATGATCTAAGATGAGATGTTGAGTACGTTGGTCCGATCGGTGGTAATGATACTATCATTCTTTAGTTACAATGCATGAATTATGTGCATTTCAAAATAAGGCGCGATGGACTGCTGCTGAGCATATTTCTCGGCATAGGTAAGGAAAAGTAATAATACAACTAACTTTTAATGGAACAGTTGAATTTTATCAATGAATCTAACTTGAGTGAATGAAATAATTGAGGTACGAGATATAAGATACGCCAAAGATATCATTTTGGTATTGTAAGTCTGACTTTAGGTATAATCAAAGGTAAATTGAACTTAGCAAAGTAAGTTTGACACAAAATACCTCTGCGTGCGACAAAACGTCGACGGTAATTTTGCGCCACGAAAATAACAGAGAAAGAAGACTGCATTTTCCTCAATAGATCCATAATTGCAAGGCCTTCAAGAGCCCATGATTTCCGATGTCATTAAAAGTTCTTTCGCTCCAATTGCCATTGTTCTTTTGTCTTATATTTTCGGAGTCCCTGTGTTTATTGTTGGTAACTTTTATTGGTAATAGAATCTATCAGCGAAAAAATGTATTTCTGACAATACCGGTATTCGTATCTAACACAGGTACCATTCAGAATCAACAAGTGTTAATGGTCTAGAAAGTATTATAAATAACTAATTGACATGCCCCAATCTTCATTCTTTATCAGCTTATTCACAAATAGCATTCAATACAAATTAATTTCCCTTGTTGTTCATAATAAAATTCCACGTTGTTGTGGACAGTTGCAAAAAGGTTCAGGATAGCGGATTTTGAGCCCCAACTCTCGTCCCTTCAAGCACGAGTATGGGAGCAGGCAGACGCTGAAGCCTCGCTAACTATGTAAGGAAACTCCACAAAAATAGATCAAACATAAAAAACACGAGTTCATTAAAGCAAAAGATGTCGTCAACAAGCAAAAGATGTTTCAGTATTTTCCATGTAAAATGAAGCAAAATATAAGGTAAAACGAGGAAACACCACTGGGTAAAAAACAGCAAAATAACGAACTTGACACGTATGAATAATTTTGTCTCTCAAAAATCCACGATAGGAAACAAAGTAAGTGAAGGTAACGGAGGGCAAAGTATTGATCGTACTTTATAGAATTAGCTCTGAAAATGAACATGAAATGTGAGTACATCTTTTAGTATAGAACGCCATAACAGCTATTCATATTCCCCATTAGTGTGTCAAGAGTGCTGAATTAATACCTTATGTTGTAGTGATAAACTAATAGTCTTTAAATCTGGTACGTAAAACATTCACACCGCACGAGCAAAACGGCTAACTGTCGTTCCTGGAAAAAACTGAAAAAATACAAGGCGTCCCCAAAAATGTCCCCTATTATTTGATTCCCCATATTTCAGGAGTTATATTACTCATATTACCTAAATATCCCATTCATGATTACTTTCTTTATTGAGAAAAAACAAAGCGGCAGAGTAAATATCTATTTTAAGATAAACCTAAAATTTTAGAAATCAAGTAATAAGAATAAGGGACATTTTTGGGGGGGATATTCATCGTACGGTCGAATACCGCAAATTTGTACGCGTGTTAGAACGGCTTAGTTTAGGTTAAGTATTCGTGGGGCAAATATGTAAGCCGGGATGATTTACTTAATGTATCGAGAACGATTCTGTTTTCAAAACAGATGGAAACTTACGCTGCAGTAGCTTGAGTTTTACAATGTAAGAAGTATACAAATGCTTGACGTGTACATTGCCATCAATTATTTTTTATATGTATTCCATGATAACAAAAGCTATCTAGCAAACCAGGTGTTGATATAAAGTTAGGAAAATTAAGGTAGAAAATAAGGTCATGTGTACCACACAGGAGTTGAGCAATTTTAGCGATTTTTCCTTCTTATTTATTAAGTTTTAGGTGCGCTGGCAGTCATTCTTTCACGCTAAGTTCACAATACGCGTCTTTGAAGTTATACTCATTTCTCCCGAGCAAAAATAGTCTTGACAAAACTTCTCGTAGAAAACAAACCATCATTTAAACTTTAAATTGACTCCCAAACCTTTCAATACGAATAAGCTAAATAACATCCGCAAGTAAAACTAGATGAAAAAGGTAAATGGAATTTTATGACCCAATTTTGAAAGAAAAAATGCCTTTGATTGTTTATGTCCCATGACATGCATTCAGAAATATTCATATCATAGGCGCTGGCTAAAAACATTCTGTGTTTTTTAGTGTTGGTAATTGTTCAATTGTTAGCATTCTATACATTCTCTGTTATACAATACTGTGTGTTTGCTCCTTTTAGCTAGAAATGTATTTTCCCGCCTCTGTAAATTGTATTGTTGTACTTCTGTATTTAATTAAACGTGGCAAATAAACGAATGAGAAAACTCAATGTGATTCCATTTGAGTACAAATTCAGGGCTTCTCATATTTACTGCTTTGATAGTTAAAATAGACGTTGAATAAATACTTTAATAGATTCTGCCTTCACTGTGACGGAAATAAATCATTCATCGAAGGTGGAATGAATTTCTTGAAGGGTAAACGAGTATCAAGAAATAAAAGTTGAGGAATTTGAAGTTTTCAGCTATTACCATCAACGTAAGATTGCTTGGGTGACACTTATTTTCATATTAGTGTATTAACCACAACATTGATAGTCGCAAAATTAAATAGTCATTAATTTGAACGTTTAAATAATAGTTTGGGTGAACAGAAAATTACCTGCAAATTGATTAAATTGAAAAGGTAACTGCATGAATTCTGTTTTTGTGCTGACAGATCACCAGTAGAGCTTGTGTAACGCACTATTACAGCATTAATTTTACTTTACTCACAGATAAGCCTTTCATTTGAATATAAATGCTCATTTATAGAGGTTATTAGCTCTAGTTACAGAACGTCAAATGGGGTGATATTTATTAAAATTGTAAACTTGTTTGCAGCTTATAGCTATCATAAACAAGAATTTCTTTAATGGTAGAAGTTAACAGAAACCTTAAACAAAGACGAGTTGAATTAACTATTGACTCGAGGGCTCTGAAGTAAAACTAGGAGAGAGAAGAACGTAGACTTTACCTGAACACGTCTGTTCATGTACAGTACCATAATAAGTGATCCTGACTACGAGGTAGGTCACGCCTATGAACAGAACGGTGACCAGCTAATCACAATATTTGTAGAGCTATTATTCGTGATTATTACCACGTGGAACAACGGTTCGATATCGAAAGTTTGCTATTAGAGGCGTAGCAACAGTTTCTTTTCCATGGCAACACCAGGGGACACTCATAAGTTCCTCTACGAGCCCTTAAATGTTTACAGCTAGCACTGCTTCTGTTAGAGGCACTTAAATCTCATCATTTATGCTTGCATGAGTAACTCCTGGAGCTCTAATCGCATCGTCCACATGTCATCAATTCCACCAGCTTCCCCTTGTATTCATGAAAAAACTCAGCAAATTCTTTTCAGAATAGATGACGCGTATAGTTTACTGCAT
>VCRD01000919.1:8825-21789 GCA_006783055.1 Trinorchestia longiramus
CTCATTTAGAATATGCAGTGCAAATCTGGTCTCCTACCTTACGAAAAGATATTAATAAAATGGAAAAAATACAACGGAAAGCAACAAAGATGATTCCAGAACTCCGCAATCTTAGCTACGAAAGACGTCTTCAACGCCTTGAACTTATAGCCCTAGAACAAAGAAGACTGCGAGGACAACTTATTGAGACCTTTAAATATCTCAATGGCCTTAACAATGTTACCCTGGAAGGGCTTTTTGAAAGAGACGGTAACGTAAAAACCAGAAATAACGGTCAAAAACTATTACTGAGAAACTTCAAGACATCTCAAGCTATGAACTTTTTTCCCGTTAAAATTGCCGCAACTTGGAACCAGCTGCCAGAAAACATAGTTTCTGCTGGCACTGTTAACACATTCAAAAATCGTCTTGATAAATTTTGGATTACGAACCCCCCAGTATTACATCCTACTAATTCTATGTCCCTAACCCCTTAAGGCTAATGTATGATTGAGATAAATGCTCGTGACATAAACGCCTGTGCGTGAGTGATATGTGTGCACATGACTAAATTGACTTACGTGGTTAAAGTGTACGTGCATGACTGATAGATTTACTTTAGACGGCATGGGACTTCGGTATTGAACCAAGAATGGGCCAAACGGCTCGTTCCTATTGCCTTATTCTATTCTATCTCCTAGTAGTATAATGAGATATAATTTATATCATATTTTGGACGCATAAATGAGCAAAATGCAGGCTGACTGGGTCCAGTTCTAATTCAGATTAATTCACAATTATAGCTGGACTAAGTCAGAAATTTTCTGAGAGCCACTATCCTTTTCCAATGAAAAGCTGCAGCGCATCCGCATTAAAAACTAAACTTTGTTTTCGCAATTATTTTGATCTTCACGTCTTCGTCACAGTCACGCTGATGCAGAAAACACATTTCAGACAGTAATTTATCTGGGGCACTCGGGTAGGATTATTTGGACGGTCAGAGAGACTGACACAGCTCACATCACGACTGAAGTCTCTCCATTAGGTAGTCGTGTGTCAGTCGAATAAAACTAACGCGAAAGTGGCAGAGCAAAACTTCTATTCAGCAGTTATAACATTTTGATAAAATCCATTCTGGCACTGTTTGCTTAATAGTTTTCAATTTATTGCTGATTGAGATGTTCCATTTCTGTTACCATAGACGTTTCACAGCTACCTTAATCAAGGGATAATAGTCCCGAAAGTGGACCATCAGAATCAACGTTTTATCATTGGTATCAATTTGCTTTGCCTGAAGGTCAGTTCTTTCGTTGTCTGATATCCCACACACCAGGGTGCCAGTTGAACACACTTGTGCTCACGCACACAAGTTGTACCAGCATCTTGACCTCAACGCCGAAATAACTATCATAGACCTGAGTGGCTACTATAATTTAGTTATGCTTAGTATTTATTATGAACATCTACATTTAGTTAGGTTTGGTGTTTACTTGTGAACATTTAGTGGTAAAATCAGCATTACGTACATTGTCAGAGCGTATTGTATTCACTTATGTTACAAGGTTTTAGGAATCTTGTATTAATGATCATTTCCCACCACCTTCGAATGCGAGCTGTAATTGCCCGTGTGTTTTGCAGCGCAAAACGGTCTAAAGGTTTTTTTTGTAACTTGAATGAGCTGACCAGAATCGCATACTAAGACAAGTCATACTGAGGCTAAAACGATGATGTACTTCAAGTAAACAAAACGGTGAGCTTCGCACACAAAATAATAATTACTTTACTAAAGCGTATTTTCGTGTGTAACGCGTAGATTTTTTATACTGGTTATAAACTAGCAACAGTAAAAATGTCGTAAGCCAATTCAAGAATTCATTTTCGCAATTGTACAAGAAATCATCGAGCTTTCTAACGACAAAAAAAACTGTTAAGCAGTTTTTGGAGTGCAGGAAGAGAAGCTATTAGTAAAAGTTCAGTGCATTTCTTCAAAAAGTAGCATTTATAAATTCTTCACCTGTGTGACGTAACGCGATTTTGTAGCTTTAGGCAAATTTTGTAGCTACTTTTTAAGCATGTACGAACGCAGGTCTTTTTGATACGCGTATTTTGTAAAGGCTGCTCCAAAGCTTCAATGGTCATATGAGTTATATGTATTTCTCTCACAGTTCCTTGGCTTAGATGTTCAATTGTTTGGAGCTGCGGACCCAATAATGTGATCGTATACGGTTACTTTACAGAGCTCGTATACTTTAGATTGACCTGCTTATGGCATTTATTCTAAGCCGAATGTATTTGCAAGATATGCTGACCACGTTAATAAGAGGAACATTAACGAAAAAAGGGAAACAGAAAAGCGTTACCAAACAATGCTTTCAGTAATCAGACGGAAGATGACTGCCGAAATCTTCAATTCTAGTTCAAGTGTTGCTTTTCAACTTACCGCAATGGACTTGGTGCAGTCGGTGACACGCGGAGGTGTGATGAGTCCATGGATGCGCTGTAGCTTCTCCAGCAACTCCGTGGAGGTGGCCGGGTGCTCTTGGCTGAGGGGTTCCAGGAACAGCTGGGGGTGCGTCACTGCCAGTTCCAAGCTCGACTGCAAGCAAAACCAACAATTCAAGCTTGACTACAAGCAAAATCAACAATTCAAGCTTAACTTGACTGCAAACAAACCCAACAATTCAAGCTTAACTTGACTGCAAACAAACCCAACAATTCAAGCTTAACTTGACAGCAAACAAACCCAACAATTCAAGCTTAACTTGACTGCAAGCAAAACCAACAATTCAAGCTCGACTGCAAGCAAAACCAACAATTCAAGCTTGACTGCAACCAAAACCTACAATTGAAGCTTGACTGCAAACAAACCCAAAATATTGTACAAATATCAGTCATTGTAATGGGTTTTATGTCTTACGTAATAAAACATCAGAGGGTTATAGGAAGTGGTGTGAATTGAGAAGAATCAAGAATATTTTAGCAATATTTAGAAAAATTATTCAAAAATTAAATCAAAAGGCTGATGTGGTCACTGATGAATAAAATGAATGAATAGCAATGAACCTTTAGAACTACTAATATAATAGTAAATAATAAAATCCCCCGCTATTAACTTTTGAGGCAAACGAATCTAATAAATACATTCAACAATACACAGATTCATAGACAAAGTCTGTACATTAACATTTTTAGATGAAAGCTTTGCCTGTCTCATGGCGGTATCTCCTGCAGAGTGAACGTGGAAGTAGCACTTGCTATAGTTTACATTAGTTGCCAAATAGTGACGATCTGTACTCGATATTGCTGCAGGATTTCAATATTTTACTTGCCGCAGAATAGTAGCGGTATCTTTCCTGAGCTCCAAAATCCATCAATAGAGGCTAGGTATAAGGGTAGACCATTTCAAAGGTGCCTCAATAATTTTCAGACCTACACTTATATAAATGAATTACCAATCCCACAATAAGAAGTAAAATGCTAGCCCAGTGGCGAGGTCAAACCTATAACTGATTTCATAACTCCTGAACCTGCAACAGGTAATTGAAAACCCTCAATTCCCTAAACATGTTGAGGAAGAAATACAGAGACTATGTCAAGTATTCATATAATGCAAAAAAGTTATCAAATCCAGCAATGACATACTTATGTGAAACAAGGAAATAAATTCTTCAATCTATAGTAAGCTAAACGTTGAACATGATTATCAGAACATCATACCCAGTAGAGTGACAATCTTGACTACAACAGAGACACCCACAGAGAATCTTGCCTGTCCACAACTGTGAGAAAATGCCGTCAAGGATCACAGAACTGCAAGACCAAGTAGACTAGGATCACAAGACTGCAAGACCAAGTAGACTAGGATCACAAGACTGCAAGACCAAGTAGACTAGGATCACAAGACTGCAAGACCAAGTAGACTAGGATCACAGGACTGCAAGACCAAGTAGACTAGGATCACAGGACTGCAAGACCAAATAGACTAGGATCACAGGACTGCAAGACCAAGTAGACTAGGATCACAGGACTGCAATACCAAGTAGACTAGGATCACAGGACTGCAAGACCAAGTAGACTAGGATCACAGGACTGCAAGACCAAGTAGACTAGGATCACAGGACTGCAAGACCAAGTAGACTAGGATCACAGGACTGCAAGACCAAATAGACTAGGATCACACGACTGCAAGACCAAATAGACTAGGATCACACGACTGCAAGACCAAATAGACTAGGATCACAGGACTGCAAGACCAAGTAGCCTAGGATCACAGGACTGCAAGACCAAGTAGACAAGAATCAAAGGACTGCAAGACCAGGCAGACCATAATCACAGGATTGTAAGATCAAGCTGACAAGAATCCCATGACTGCAAGACCATGCAGATGTGATCAAAGCCAATAAACCATATCCAACAATAGGATCAGCTAATGCAAATACTTAACAAGCAGCCCTCACACCACAGAACAAAATGCTGAATAATTGGAAGTGTGTCCACACAAAAGTCACAGCTCAGTTAGGACCCTTGAGTGCCTCTCCTAGCTGGAGAGCTAAGTAATTGCGTGCCCACAGACACACCAACACAATGCACTCGCTTGAAATGCCCCAACTGCCAGTCTCTGATAATTCACAATTAACAGCTACTCATGCTGTTATTAACATCTCAGGTCTATTAACAGGCTCAAGCTCTTACCTGGATTTTCAAAACTTCTTTCACCCGCTCGAAGATCTCTCGTGCCTTATCCTGTGATGCTTTCTTCTGCTGCTTCTTGAAACGAGTTCGGTGTTCATTTAGACACTGGTAGGAAAATGAATAGTCAATAAATGCAGTGTAGCATTGATACAAATCGAGTGAGATACAGCAATTTATTCCTACCCTCTTGAATACTGCAAGAGAGGTAAAATAAATGTTAAGTTGCTATTTTATTGAAGCCATTATACCTTATAACACCAAAATACATGTAAATTACTGTCCTCTATCACATTTGTGCTAATAATGCATATGTACTCCAACAGAAGAATCGATACATTGAGAACAATACGTTCATTATGAATTAGCTAGTACTGTGGATATCAGAGGACCTGCGTTATACTAGAAAGCACTTGGTGTTGCTATCAGTTGATAACATTGCTCAGTGGGTGGAGGCCCACCCATTCCATGGTATCAGAGTCAGGTCTGAGCATTGTTACATAAAGGAGCATCAAGGTAGGCCAGGATGCCAGTCACATCTTCAACAGACAGAGCAGGAGAAATCAAACATACACAATGACTGACTTCCAAGAGATGATCGTAAGAACTTATATTGAATAAACACAATATAATTCAAGTAAAAAGTTTAAAGAGAGAAGGTAAAAGTAAAAGATAAACAAAGCCTGAGTGAAAATAAAGACAATATAATTCAAGTCAAAATGACAAAGTAAAAATATAAGTAATGAATAAATGTGAATAGTTCTAACAGATTCCATGGTAAAATTTGCAAAAATTTAGAATTAGGAGTATATAGTACTATTAAATTCAATACATTTCACTGTAATTTCTTCTCTGTACTGGATTGATGATATTGTAAACATCAAAATGACATTTTTGTAGGTTAATATTCCATTTTATGGCAATATGATTACTAACCCTTACTTAGAGTACTTTCAGATGTATTGAAATACAACAATTTTGTAAGGTTGAGTGTCTAGAAAATGTAGGCATGAATAAAGACAATTGGAAAAAAATTTAAGTGGAAAGAAAAAGAAACAGTGAGAGTAAACTGAATAACAAGTAACTAAATTTACAAGAAGAAGTAAAGTGCAAAACATATATTATGAAGACTATACTGATATTTATCACTCATACTCAAACTTCACAGTTTCCATTTGAGGTGTTGTGTTTGATGAAACCTCTATTAGATAAACTACTGTTCAAGAAAATTTCAATGACTTTCACATATGTTCTAACTCTTAATAACTTATCAATTCAGTAAACCACTACTTACTTCTTGATCATTAAGCTTGCAAGGATACACAAGCCTAGATTTTCAACATATTTAAAATTTTGATTGGCCTTTCATTTTATCTCAAATTTATGCTTCAAAGTTGTCATGTTTACTCTTAAAGCATCAAGAATTAAATTTTACTCTTATTTTTTCTATATTTTAGTAAATTTCACCATGAGAACCCAAGAAAAAATGAATGACATATAGTTTGAAACTCAATGGAGGAATAAATATCCATGAATTAAATGAGACAGGTTACATCCCAACTTCAAACAGCTAAAATAATGTTCACATGAATGGATGCTACAATATGCTTACAAACTGTTGAGTTAGCTATATACCCTCTCAGCTCAATTAAAGAAACCAGCTAGCCCAATTTATAAAACCCACAAGAATAACCCTTTCATCCCAAAATATATTTATGTGTGCCATCCACAGTGAAATAATTAGAGCTGTGATAAATAAATTTTCATTTCCCCAAGTTTTAGAAATTTATATCTTACACGCTTAAAGATTTAGTAAAAATATTCATTTCAATAAAAATTTATAACTTTTTTACAAGTTCAATTGCTTCGGTAGAAACTGCTTACTTCATTAACAATTTCGGAAATTTCTTTGACAGCATCCAGGGTAGAATAAGTAGCATCCATCTCTCTGAGATGGTTGAGTTGGTCAGGGCTAAGCTTCTTATACTGGATGACATCCTTGGACAAGTTTTTGTAGAAGCGTGCTCGAGGGTGGGCCGAGTCATTATCCAATTCCTCCTGTGGACAAAGAAGAAGACAGCATGAATATCAGCAACAGTCACTATTCAACATATAATATTCACAAGTTTTGATTAAATTGCTGTTAATTACCAACAAGCACACAAGATCTAGACACATCTACAGCAATATCATGCTACAAGAAAGTTACTTTGAATATTATTTGCCATGAAACTAACCTTAAATAATCTAAATAATACCATAAACAATAATTTAGAAAATAGCAAAATAACATGTTTTTCCTCCTTCCTGTGGGAAGGTGATTAACCCTGAAAAGGAAATTGTCCTTGAGCAATATATTACCGGGGATTTCAAACATTACAATTTGGCTATTTTAGAATCACATATCTCTTTCTAATAAGCACAAGTCTTCCTAGCAGAGTAAGGATGATTCATGAGTGAATTATATTTTTTTAATACAGCCCACATTTTTCCAAAATTAAGCCAATGCTAAACACACTAATGAGTTCATAGAAAGTGTACTTAATAGTCTTTGTGATAAAATTGCCTAGCACCTGCCCCACACAAACATCTATTGGTACTTGTGGGTTACCCATCTCAAAATCCTAATTTTAACTTCCCACACTTTCACAGGACAGGTCAAGGTAGACAAATGTAGTTCATGTGTAACTATTTAAGGTTGAATTAAGTCAAGAAAAAATTATTATAGGCTTTAATAGAACTATGGCACCATTAAATTAACAGTTAGATTAGGCTAATTAAAAAAAATTGAAAGGTTTTGATATCAAGAAAAGAAATCAGTTCTCACACAAATGATCCATAACCTACAGTCAGAATAGATGATGAATTAATAAATTTGGAGATGACATCTAAAAAATGCCTTTCTTTCTTTACAGCTAAATACAGGTGTTGGACTTGACTATAGATCATGGAAATTTAACTTAAAAAGGATTCCCAGATGTCAGAAATGCAGTCCCAGACACAGCCCATTTGTAAATCTGATATTAACACGTTTGTTGCGATTGCCTGATTGGTGTAAAACTTCACTTTGTACGCATAGTCACTAGAAAGATCTGAAAAAATTACAGAACCTAACCTAAGTCGCATCGCAACAAACGTGTTAAATATGTTTATATGCATCTATCATTAGGGTCATAAATTAATAAATGTGAATTGTTTTAAACAATGATGCAGCTTTGCCTGCTTCTACTTATTACTCAACAATACTACATTGCAGATGATGGGTTTTTTGGAAAATTATAAAAAAGTGTACAGAAATCTGGATATCCCATGAGATCTAAATCTGTATATCCCATCAGATCTAAATCCAGATATCCCAAACTTAGGCTCATTGTCAACAAAAACAGCACAAGCAATGATAGCATCATCATGCTTGAAAATCATCATTGGCAATACTAATAGCTAGCAAAAATATTGGCAAGGAAGTAGGAAAGTCAAAAATTGTTGGTCAGCTATGACACAATGAGAGTATGCATCCTCTGTCTAGCTAGAAAATAAGTCCAACTAATGGATGCTTAAAATGTCAAAATTTTAAGTTGCCTTCAGTTTCATGTTTAAAATGCTCATTACTTAATTACAGGAGCTATTCATGCAAATATGTAAAATAACAACACAAGGAGGAAGATAATAAATTTTTATATAACTGCTCTGAGTGTGCTGAGCAAGTCTAGTATGAAATTCCAAGCAAGTTTTATGCATGGCAATCAAATTTACATTTTAAAAAATTAATTATTTTAAACTACTATGAAAATTGTGCTTGAAAATAAAAAAAGGACTCAGTGAAATACTTCAATAATAATAAATGAAATAAAATTCAAATATGAATTACTCTCAAATATTCAAACTTTTTAATATTAAACTTACAGACCTCACTATTCTGGTCTTGTAGTCTTTAATTATAGTGACCAACAAAATAATTAAGTGGCTTAATTTATTATTAGCCATAGCACAAACTCTAAAACAAATAATTTGAAGTTCACATTACACAGTAAAATAACACTAATACTTCCCATGATCAACTAATAAGTCCTGAACTTTAAAATTTAACACATTTTCACAGCAAATTCAGTATACCTATTAGAATCTCTGTATATTCATCAATTAAATTTTTTTCTTATGAATCACAATGCACACATCCATATAAAGCTTAAACCCCAAGTGTAACTAAGAAAAGAGAAAACATCTAATTTAATGTGATCATATTTAAATTAAGTGCCCATTGTACTTTGCAGCACACAGATTCATAGTTTAGAATAAACTTATACTAAGGAGCAGAAATTGCATCAGTCTTAGTTCTTCCAAGACCTATCTTATTTTAACCCATTAATGCCAGATGGGAGCATATGTGCCCAGAGGTGATCAATCCCTTAATGCTATGTTCTAAATGTTTCATTCTAAATTAGTGCTAATTTATGCAACATTTTGATTGGTTTAAAAATAATTTAGCCATTAAAGGGTTAATTAACAGTTCTGTGTTAACTTCTATTGCACCTCTAAACCTATCCCTAACTGCATACTAACTGAAATACTCCAGCTTATATTTTAACCTTTCACTATAGTAAATTTAATTTAATAGCTACAAATGACCCGAGCAAGCAGTAGGTAATAGTCTCGTAGCTGAAACTTTTTAACACCAGAATAAGTATTAGCTAATTCATTTTCTAGTCAATACATATACTATAGCAACATCACCAAATAAAGCACAAACATTACAGTAAACATGTAACAGTGAGTGGATAATTGGATAATTTCAAGACATATTTCAATGATTATGGGATCTAGCAGGAACTCAATACAAAATTATTATTTTAAAAATAAAGCTCCTCTGGCAGAATATAAAGTTGCTTAACTATGTACAAGCATAATTAATAGCAATGGTTACTATAGAGTAGAGTAACCTTGACATCTCTGCATGCTTAACAATAAAAAATAAAACACTTCAATAAAGATCAGACTGTCATTCAAATATTCTAGACTATGTAATACTCTAGAATATGTAATATTCTAGACTATGTATAATATAAAACCTAAATTATATTATTTTTATAAAGGAAATTAATTTCAACATCATAAAGAATTAAAAACCACACCCAACACCACAGACAAGGAATAGTCACTCCACACTATGTAACAATACAAAAATAAACTTTTAATGTTCTTTCAATAGAAAACATGATTCAAAGAGTTTCTAGAAATTTTGCAGTTATCATGCATCTCTAATTATCTGAATATCTAACCCAATATATCAAAGATCATTTTGGTATGAAATGCTTACTTTGGTCTGTCATTCAAGCCCCAAAAAAGCAAAATTTCACCTATTTAAAAAATAAATCACAAATTTAGTGAACTATTTTTTAAGTTGAGGTGACATGTTTATAAAGCTACACCTTGTTTTATAGCAATACACTGCCATGCCAACTGACAAACTCTGTATCAAAATTTTATAGTAATTGCTCATTATTTTTAAAATATGTACAAGTAAACTTCCAACAGAAAAAATTAAAAAATAAAATTACAGGATATTAAAATAAAAATGTTAAGTTCAGAGTACGCTAACCCCACCCTTAACCTCTAAAGTACACAAACTTGCAGTTGTTCACAGCTTAATATACTTTTAGTTTAACTATGAACAGATGCATCAACACTTCAAGCACAAAACATCAGGTTCTCTTCTTATACAAAGTCCTGCTATACACAAATTAATATCAAGATTTTATCATAAGAAATTTATTATGACCTATATAAATTAAACGTGTGGTTCACATACGTAAAATGAATACAAGTGATGGGTAAATAATGAAGCCAAGACTTTCGAGACAACCAAGAAGCCAGGTCTGAGAAGAAGGCAAGTGTAATGGACATAACAGCCATGTAAACAACCATGCACGTGTTATATATATACTCACCTTTTTCAGTGCTAGTTCTGATAATCGGGAGGCTATTTCATTTTGAATTCTATCCAATGGATCATTGGAATCTGTAATACCATTAGTTTCTGCTTTCATAGAAGCTGTTGGCATTTTGAACGATTAAATAGCCGTTCAAATGAACGTTGTGGTCTACGCAGAAAAGTAGATCGGCGAATGAGGCTTGTTCAGCGTTCAATTCTACCCTGTGCTTCCATCTTGGAAAATTTTACCCTAAATTAACGAATGTACAGTAAGGATGCCGTTTATGCGTTTTTATTCATGGAAATTATACCATCATGTACATTAGTTTACTGTTATAAAATTTAAAATTTCTTATTATCTCACTTTATTATTCCACCAAAAATTGGTAGGTTATTAGTTTTTTCGTTTCATATCATATTTAAACTAGTCTAATCATAGATGATACTAGTACTCTTCAAATTCAAAAACTAATCCAGCATAAAATAAAAATTATGATGCTGAAAATTAAGAATTTTGAAATGAGACAATTATCCATTAGAGTTATTGGTGATGTGCTTTTCTTCGTGCGCGCACATATATGATGAGATATTTTTTCATACGACAAGTGAGGTATTAAACTTTTTATATAACCTTTTCTATTTTAAGATTTCTCACATTCATTTTAAGTAACAAATAGGCCAAAAAATAATTCTGATATACACCAAATGATTTGAAAACAACAGCTGTTGCATAGTTATCCCTGACTTGGGTCATTTCACGTAAGAAATCTCCTGGGTTGTATTTTTTTATTATTTCTGAAATTCCAAATACATTCATTGCGTATTCCCATCTGAAACAAAGAAAATCATTTCAAGCCTGCATTAATATATTTTTCAGCGTATTCATGTCATATTTTTGGTCCAGAATCAGGATTAACAACAAAAACGAAATTTTTAGGGCTACATTTTTTCTTGATCGATACCATTCAAATAACTAATCACCATAGAATTTATCGTACTGATACTGACAATGCCCGTGAATAATTTATCATATCATTTAATGATAATCTATTGGTCTATTTGCGCTTAATGATTGTAGTGGCTTTACAATTGTAGCTTGCTGTGAATAAGAAATGAAACTTGTATTAATTATAATAGTAAAAATTTGACACAATCTTTGAGAAATTTAATTTTGAACAGTCTTAGACTTAGACTGAGGTTTGAGGGCCAGCGTTGGCTGGGGCCTTTGTACCGACCTTTAATTCCCTCTAATACACATACATACGACAGGGTGGCATCCCAGAGTATTTCTCATGTGAGTCAGGGTCGTCTAAAATAATTTCTCTAAGGCCATCCTGAGTCATTCTATGTAAAAGAACCAGCCAAGTGAGGGCATCACTGAGAGGCAGCTCGTCATAAACAGCCTCAAGTTCTAGCAGGAAGTTACATTCTAGTCCAGGAAGATAACTATTCAACATCAGTGTCTCTTATTCCTCGCATACACTGAGAAATTTTTTACTGTATCCACAACAGTCTTGTTTCATTTCTCATCCAGTTCTACAGGGTAGCTTACACCTGAGTCCTCTTCAACACACCTGATATTCCACTGGTTATCTCCATACTGCTGACGAACCACATCCATGAAGCTCTCTCCCTCATGCTCATATTTACTACATTCTAGAACCAACTGTTTAATTGTTTCCTTTACTACTCTGTTTTACTGTATACATAACCTTGTGTTCCCCTCATTCCATCTCCATGTGCGCCTATTCACATTTAATGCAATATATCAAACAGCAAACAAGAGTAATCTGCCAAAACTGCCATCATAAAACATTCGAATTCTTGGTACATTATTACGAGGATACCAAGTTGAAATAGTCTTCCCAATCATACTATGCTTCTATTTGTTCAAACTATACTCTCAGTCGTTTTTCAATTTTTCCCCCGTTATTGCAATCCTCCTCCAACCCTTCACCTCCATTATTCCTCAAAGCCAATCATCCATAGGTCTTTCAATTCTAACACGAACAATCTTCTGAATTCTTAGTTTTCTTGCATGCCCCCAACTAATTTTCTCCCATAGATTTTCACTCAGATTCCATCCAAAGATTTGTTTCACCTAACTTATATTCTCCATTCGCTCAATTCTCTACTTATAATTCAACACAGCCTTTACTATTTTCTTCAGAAAACATACTCCTCTTAGTTCCCACTAGTAACTTTGTAGCATCACATCGCTGCTCATGCTCCATTTTCAAGTTATGCATTTTAATTAATCGCGTACAAATCAAATCGTACTTTTTACAATAAATTTCCTGTATTTTTGTAATTAGGTTTTTGTAACTTTAAGTGAGATTCTTGTAAATTTTTAAATATTAAAAATTC
>VCRD01000919.1:23557-102757 GCA_006783055.1 Trinorchestia longiramus
AAAAGCTGAGTACCCGTCTTGTCATTGAATTCCCCAACTAGAGGTGCACCAGTCGACTCCCTTAACCTTACCTTCTGATTAGTTAATAACACGGGCAACCATCAACCCAGGCCAAGCCAGGCAACAAACAAGCCAACAAAAACATAACCCACAAAAATTAACAACTTCTACAGCGGTCTATTTTGGGGCTTCCAACCTTATTGTACAGCACCTCCAACTTTTGAAGGTCTCCTTCATTCCATGCCGTAACATTCATACCAAACAATACATAACCACTCATCGTTCACATTTCTCTAGGTACTGCGACAAACTTCCAAGTTCCTCTGACACATTCATACTTATTTGCTCTATGCTTGGCCACAATGTCTAGTCTTCCCCACTACTGCACCACTCTCACCTTTTGCTCCTGCACATTAGTTAACACTTTCGGTACCATGATGCAGATATCAGAACCTTTTCAACATATTTAACATCAAATTTTAAAAAAAGAAGCCTTGTGATGTTTTACGGTCACTGTGTTGTCCTGATCAAACTGTAGCTTGCACTGCCCTGCCAGCGTTTGCACAGACACACGTGTTGCTCTGCATCTTAATGGGCGAAAAATGACTGCGGCTACCAGAGAAAGTTGTTCCGCACTGAATCCGCAGAAAGTCATAACAGATGACGAACCCCGCGGATGAGATCGGCTTGAAAATCGTCGCCCGAGTCATAATCGAACTAAAATACAGGTTTCCGTTAGACGCATGTTTTTTTACATGTGATAATATGTGAATATGAATGGTTGCAATTAAATTTAACAAATATCAACGATAGGAAATGGTAATGAATTCATAGAGTAATGCGTGTGAGAGTGCTAACCAAGTCAACGATCCCTCGCGCAAACGCAAGACTAAGAAAGGCTATTAATAAGATAAAATTTAAAATATATATTATATATGCCTAACAAACATTAAAAATGCATGCTGCAAACTATTTATGGGATTTCTACTAAATTTTTTAATAAATATGTAAATTGCGGTTTCATGTTCTAACTATATGCTCAATGGTATAACATGAGTGAATGAAAGATGTTATGAGCTGCTATTTTCTTAGCTTTCTCCTATAGCTAGGGCTAGTATCTTAAGTTATGACAGAAAAGATGAAATAAATCATCCTTAGTAGTAATACAAAGGGGCCATTAGTAGCCGATTCTTGTATAATAAAAAATATGAAATCCTTAACCTAACTTCTTGTTTTAACTACAGTGTAAGTTTGAGATATGAACTAATATGTATACGAGAAATTCGGGATATGAGGAAAGTAGGAGCGAAAAATTCTGCTCTAGATACGATCATTAACTTTTATAACGAGCCATGATGTGGGTATATGTGACGCGCGTTTCCCGATCCGTTTCGACTCTGATTGTTCTAGATACGAGAAATTCACTACATGAGCTCAGTGCTGGAACGAACTGGTATCTTGAGCTTCTACTGTATTATCTTAACTTTCTGTCGGGCGCAACCGATCTCACAGGCATAGTTACTTTAATTTTTCGAAGCACTTGCAAACTTACACCTGGTGTTAGGTTAATATCATTCCTAATCTTTATCCTGAACCTAACTTTACCTCTATGTAAACATATATATCACTCTAACCTAAGCTTTTTTAAATAAATCTTTAACATGTATGTATTGTCATTTGTGATGTAGTTTTGAATTGAATTTTTTCTTTAAACTTAATTTTGACTGCAAATTTAATCTTCAATAGGACTTTATCAACTATTAATTTTTCCTCTATTTTGCCTCTTATTTTACTTTGATATGTTCTTAATTGTCCCAGATTTAATATTAATGCTATTTTAGGCTAGGTATCTAATCCAGTTCTTTAAGCTAATTAATATTCTCATAAGTTATTTACACAATGTGTTGCACCAGGAAGTTATGCTATGGTTTCATTTACTGTGATGTTACCCATAGATGGATTCTTTCAGGAAAATTTTTTTATTCATGAAAGAATGCATGTTTATACTTTTTAGTCTTGGTTATAGTTAAGCAGCATTGCTATCAATATATTGAATTTATTAAATTACTATAAGAAGTCATCAAAGAAAGTATGTTAATTTTAACCTCACCCTGGCTATCTGTAATTATAACTTTGTTGTGATAGTATATCTAACTTTTATTTTGACTTAAATTCTTGCATAAAATGGAATTAATTTTTTCTGTACATTGTGTACAGAACCTCAGTGTCATTCTCAACCTTAGCATTTATTATTTTTACCCATTATCAGTGATAGAGTAATAACCAAATTTATATAATTCTTTGGTTATTGATTTTGTCTTATACATATTAGTATTAAGATTTTGCATTTTATTTGTTCACAGTGGTTGCTTAATTGAAGATGTGTTCATCACTATGACGTCAATTACATTGGTCATCATTGCTGCAGCCAGTGGGGTACCTCTGATAGTACGGCATCGAGGGTCAGGAAAACCGGTAAGGGAAAAGTAACCAAAACAGTATGAGCTGGCATTGCTTCACATTATAAAATGGTAGGCCTTAGACAAGAATTAAAATAACTTTAATTGTAACCCAGGCTAGAGTTCACTTGTATTCCAAGTTGTGATTCTCACTGGCTATAACTGATTAATGCTCCAGGTTATAATTGTGGCACAGGCTAGATCTGATTAGTGCTCCAGGTTATGATTGTGGCACAGACTAGATCCCATTAGTGCTTCAGGTTGTGATTATGGCACAGGGTAGATCTGATTAGTGTTTCAGGTTGTGATTATGGCACAGACTAGATCCCATTAGTGCTCCAGGTTGTGATTGTGGCACAGGCTAGATCTGATTAGTGCTCCAGGTTGTGATTATGGCACAGGGTAGATCTGATTAGTGCTCCAGGTTGTGATTATGGCACAGGCTAGATCTGATTAGTGCTCCAGGTTGTGATTGTGGCACAGGCTAGATCTGATTAGTGCTCCAGATTGTGATTATGGCACAGGCTAGATCTTGTTAGTGCTCCAGGTTGTGATTACAGTGCAGGTTAGAACTTATTAGTGCTCCAGGTTGTAATTGTGGCACAATCTGGAACTGATTAGTGCTCCAGGTTGGCAGTACTGTTTACATTCACATTGTCTTTACATTTCAAGACATTGTATTCTACATTGTCCTGCTGGTGCTAGTATGTGTGACAAGTGTGCTGGAAAAGAAACCAATGCCCATATTTGGCTATTTTTTCATTGATTGAGTCAGTTTATTATCTCTTTGTATGCATAGAATTTCTTAAAATTAATAAAAATTGGAGTATATTTATATAGAAAATTTTTAAACAAAAAAGTAATAATGTTTTCAGCCAAAAATAAATTTGAATGTACTATGTTTATTTTCTCTTCAGTTGTGATGTGAAAAAAATTTAATGTTTAATGTTACCTAGTTTAATTACAAATTATTTTATTAATGGCTAAATTATTCATCTCTTCATGTGTTGGGCATGCTCTATGTGGATGAAAATATATCCTCCCTTCATTCCTGATTGCTTATAAGATATAGGTCAACTTCTATTGCACCTACATTGTTTTGTTATTGTACAAGGGTACATGACATACTGTAATTATTATTCATTGCATTTTCTTTGTGTTGCAGCCCTCGTTTAATGTGGTGGGCTCCCTAAATGGAGTGTTTATGTTTGGAGAGTCTCAGGGCACAAAGGTCATGGAGACCAAGACTCCTCTCTCAGCCATCACATGGAAGACCTACCATGACAGGTGAGCAATTACTTAAATACCATTTTGTACTGTAATGACATTGTGCTGCAACTGCAAGTTCTTTATTTCATTTTGTGTGTCATCATTTGCTCAACGACCCTACAAGTGTGGGTGTGCTCTTGATGATAGGGTCCTGTTTATTTTTTTTATGCATTGAAAATTGAGTAGAAATTCCATTATACTCTTAATATTACAAACATGCATCTACAGCTGCTTACTCTGTTTATATGCTAATTGTGAGCATAATCACAGAAAGCATTTCGTGTTTTTAGTGTGCGGTTGATCTTGCTGCATGGGGAAGAGGATGCCCACAGTGCTATTGCAAAGAGCAGCAGCAATGATGGCAGTCCTGACAGCTCTGTGGCTCCTGCCCAGTCCTGCTGTCTGTTGGGTGGTCTGCCAGACCAACGCTTCCTGGACCTGCTCTTTGACTCCCTGGTATTGCTGCTCAGCATAGATGCCCTCACCAACATCACTAGCATTGAAAGGCTCAAGAAAGACATGAAGGTAAGCACTTCTCACTCATCAAAAAAGTATGGTTTAGTATGAATCTTGCACTACCATGGAAAGATTCACTAAAGATTTGAGAGTATGCCATAATACATCAGCTGGCACGTATGTAACATACCTGTTCCAGCTGGTGTATTATACGCTCAAACATTGCCTGTTGCTGTCAGGTATGTTACCCACTGCTGGACGTGCTGCTAGAGCGCTGTGTGACGGACTCCAGCTGGAAGGGTGCCCCTGCCATGGGACCAGGTCCTCTTTTCTCCCACCTGGTTCATTGTGCCGACACTGTACTACCACCTGACAATTATAACCTCCAGGTGTGATGTTTCTTCTTTCCCTTCGAAAGTTTAATGATATATGAATGCAATGTATTCTTTTATTTTCGAATAATATTTGAGTGGAATATGTTTTCTATTTTAGAATACCTGGGTGCAATGTGTTCTTTTACTTGCAAATAATATTTGCGTGTAATTCGTTTTATTTTTCAACAATATTTAGGTGCAATGGTTTTTCCTTTAAAAATTTATGCTGTCCAGGGTTAGTTTTGCTGTGATTTTTGGGCGGAACATTCTTGTTTGTCTGATTATATGACTAAGCTGAGGGAATCTCAGGGTCTGTGGAGGAGTGGCGTTCTGACCCACAGCCAAGTCAGGCGCATCAACTTGCTTGATTGTGGGTCTCGTGATGCCAGTATTCGTACAATAGAGTGGTCCTTCCTGGACTGCGTGTGACCGGCACTAGGGATCCCCTTAGGGGAGGCAGTGATGTCTGCTTGAAAGGAAATTTCCCTAAAAGTTTAAATGGAATCTTCCGAAACTAGGCCACAGACGAAGATGACCTGCTTTCGCATATGGAACATGAAGCTGGAGAAAACAGCCAAGAACCGACGCGGCTGTCATCGCAATCTCTCCCTGTTAGTGGAAGTGCTGCATTCTGACCACCGCAGACCAATGCTTCAACTTCGGAGCCGTACGAACCTCTGACTTGGAGAACTGAGACAACTGATGGTCCCGGTGAGAAATGGGGGGGTTAGCTACGACGCGGAGATGGCAGACGACTGCACCTCTTGGCTAAAGCCTTACCGTTGGAAAAAAATTATTCTACAATGAAATTGTCGAGGATACTGCAGGTATTACAGGAACTTGCAAACTATCATAGCACACCTTTAACTACCGTGTGTACGTCTCAGGAAGTAATGCTAGGAGACGCTACCCCATCACCACCAACAACTCATGGTGTAGAGGCTTACTTCCATGTGACTCACACTCAGATGCAGACAATAGCACTCCGTCTCTTGATTAGAACACAATAATCACTATCTGTAATACATACATCTCCTCCGCAGTACCAACGTCCTTAGCGATTTTATGAATATTAAAAACCAACGTCCGGGGTCTTCCCTCATTATGGATGACTCCAACGTGAAGTAATGCATTTGGAGCAGCTTGAACCAGTTCTAACGAAGCCATGACACATCCTGAAGCAAGCGGACTGGGAGATCTATGAGACTTCAACGTGGATGGATGAGGGAGATCAGATACGGGTCAGGAATGAACTGGTGGAGCATTTCATCAAAACAATCAAGACTGCTGCTTATTTGGCTGTCCCGATATCGCTCGGAAGTCTGGTTAAACATTTTGTTTCCTGGTGGACTAATGATTGCGCTGTATCCTATAAGGAAGGAAAGCGAACTATGAGGCGGTACAAGCCTAAATGCAGATAAACCTATGTCAGGGGTGGGTTACTATTTTTGGAGTAAAGGCTGCATTAACAATGTCCACTCCAAGATTTATATGAGCCTATATAAGATATTTTACAGCTATTGTGACATGATTGCATTAATAATTTGCATGAAAATGTAAAACACATTTCATAGAAAATGTGAAAAAACGGAGCAAATGTATTTTAAACAATTTCATGTATTTTTAACATTTTTCTCAACGGGCCACAGAAGGCCCGGACTTAATGACTTGGAAGGCCGTAGGTTCCCCACTCCCTGACCTATGTCCATGATTTGGACATAGATGATGAGCGTGACTTATAACGTCACGAAGCCCTGTTTGGTATAGAATGGCGTCCCCACAGCGGATGCCCAGCAAGTGGCAGATGCGCTGGCCAATAAAATTTCTTCCGTTAGCAGTAGTGCACAATATCCTGCCTTTCGTGCATCTAAAAGGCAACTGGAGCAACAACTACTTGAGATTTATGCAAAAGAAAGCTTCTCCTATAATGAATCATTCTGTGTCCTTGAAATTTATCGTGCTCTGGAGAAATGCAAGAACACCGCACCTGGACCTGTAATCGGTATCAAATGCTGAAGAAAATGCACTCTAGCTTCACGCGCACTCCTTTTCATTTTTAACAAGATCTGGAACACCCATGCCTACCTGGTACAGTGGAGGACTGCAATGGGCCTTGCTTTTGGGAAGCCTCATAGACATCCAACCCGTTATTGTTATGATTACATAACAGACGGACTGTTTTCTGAATTGCGAGTCCTTTCGTGTGATATAGTCTGAGCCACTTAAGCGCTGGCAAACATTATTACTATTCATGCTACTACTGCAACATATGACTAAACCTGTCACGTAGGCTCTCCTGTTTTTTTATAATTACTTGACTAACGTATCTCTAGGTGAAACGTCTTCTTGCTATTGTGAGCTTTAGATAGAGTTTAGTAAGGATACAAGTGTACGTGTGCGTACATACATATTACAGATGTAGAAAATTGTCCCCACTTTGTGTACGGTACGTGGGACTTGTGTACCAATCACAGAATGAAAAACTCGTTCCTACTGGAATATTCTGGTGTGTAAACTGTAGCGCGTTGGGCAGAGCGAGGTGCAGAAATGGAGTGAGGTTGAGTGCAGCAGCAGCTACTCGTGCCTACTGAGCAGCTGTGGCAGAGTCCTGGCAGGCTCCCGCTCTTACTGGTCGCTGTCCCGTACAGAACTCGTGCTGTTGCCACTGCTGCTCCTCACCACCGCTGCACCCAACACTGCCAGAGACGTTCCTGTCTACCTTCCCAACAAGAGCCCCAAGGTAGATGTATGCCCTAAAATTTCTGAGAGTACTCGAGAGGAATTTTTTCAAATCTTTTTATTTACTTGTTTAAGTTTTCTTTGAAATTCTAAGACGTTAGTCAAGCACTATGGTTACATTTGTGTTGAATGTAATTTCAAGTTATTGGTGTAGTGGTGCTTTGCGGAAGCTATCCCGTTAATATTTTCTCTTATAATCATTTTTATGACATGCGTTTGTCATTTGTTCATGTACAAAGCTTCGTTACGGTTAAAGGTTTATCGTTCTTGTTCTCGTCCTAATTTCTGATGGCATTGAAGGTGATAGTTCCGATGCTTCTCTCCTTACCCCCACAATCATACTTAGTCAAGTTTCGCCTTTATTAATCCGCAAGATGTCAACAACTTCTATCCATTAATTTTGTAATCGTGGCAGATGTTAAAATGGTGAAGCTACTCTAGTTGCGTTTCAATAAGTTCCCTATGTATCGTTTGAAGTTGTAGTACTCTGAAATAAGCTATGCTGGTAGCGTATACAATACAAATAATGCTATCTTGTTCTCAGGTGCCATTCCGTCTGCTGGGTGTAAAACTGACTGGTTTAGTGTGGTGCGCTTCTGTCTGTGGGCCGACGCCGTCGCTGGCACAAGTGTTGCATTCTGCAGCTGTGTTTTGGAGTCCCTACTATGCCGGCATTGAAACTTTAGCTGCAACTCAACCCTACAACATCACTGCTGCTGTCAAGCAAACTCTCGACAAGGCTGTGTTAGGGTTCGTATCTTATATTATAGTAGATGTTTCCTTTAACTAAATTTAGAGTAGTGCCAAACATCTCTGTTTTATATTTACTTGTAATAAGCCAGTAAAACCTTCAAATTAAGCAGATATTCGTAACTTTATGGGCTTTCATGGTACCCTAGCCACCCATTGCAGAACCTGTAATGCTTGTTACAGATACAATCATGGTTTAATTATGTGCTGGAGTATTGTACGATGACCTTTCTTTTTTTGTGCTTACGTTCATTTGTAAACTGAGCTTGTTGGTTATCATGTTCAGGTCTTTTTCAATAGGTGTTTAACTGTAACTTCTATTCTGGTAGTGCTCAGTAATTTTCACCTTTTTTAATTACAGGTTGTTGGTGATCAACCACGAAAGCAAGCGCTGCGTGTCATGTGTGCACCTGGGCAGTTCTGGCCGCAGCCAAACAGATGCCGTCCCTCCGACATCCTCACACGAGTGTAATAATGACACACTAGCATCTTCCAAATCCAGGAAACCATCCTCGCCTTTGCCTTCTTATCAGTCCAGCACTCTAAGCTCTACTGGTGGAGCGCACTCCAACACTATTCGCTCCAGCGATGGGCACTCCAATACTTTACGCTCTGTAGGCGGAGCACATTCCAACACTCTTCGCTCCACTGGTGGAGCGCACTCCAACTCCAGCACTCTTCGCTCCACTGGTGGAGCACACTCCAACTCCAGCACTCTTCGCTCCAATAATGATGTAGGAGGAGGAACGGCTGTGCACACATATCAAACTGCCGAGGCGAACATCACGCCCGTTACTGGGCATACTCGTGTTTTGAGTCCGTCGTCTCGTCCAATGAGTCCTTCTCAAACCCAAACTCCTCAACACACTTTGACCCGACAAAGCAGAGCAAAGTCTCCAGTATCTGCTGCTAGAGCGAAGTCTCCCAGCGCAGCCTCCAGAGCTAAATCTCCAGATGCAAGAAAAAGAACAAAGTCTCCAGCTGCAATATCAAGGGCGAAGTCTCCAGACGCCGGGTTCAGAATGAAATCCCCCGTGCGAGCAACGACCGGGAAGGCTTTGTCTGGAGGGTCCAGTGTGACCACCATCACTCCTGCCTTCAAGATGGCTGCTTTAGCAAGCGTTTACAGGAGTATAGCGCACTTGTTCTTAACGTCTGCTACATCCGATGCTGATACTACTGGTTCAGTGGTTGGTCATGAATTTTTAGTTAATCGCATTTATTTTCTGGGATGCAATGAATATCGTATTGAAATAGAAAAGGGTTATGCGTTTATCTCATGCATTTTGGGCTCTGAAAATATAATAAGTACACACATAAGTTTGTTCCACACCTTTTTGTATCCATAAATTTAATTCGGTACATACATGCGCACTAACTTATGCTCGCTGTGACTGCAGGCAGTGGAAGGGCACAGCGTGAAGGAGTCTTACGTCTGGTGTGGGGCGTGTCGTGTGTACGTCATCAAGGCGTCGTCTCTCCTGCTTCTTGTGTTGCTGCCATCGGCATTGCCGCACCCTCTGGCACGGTAATGTGTACAATCATCTCATTAATTCTGGTCCTTGAATGATATTATTCTTATATGAATGAAGAACAGGAATGTGCCAGTAAATATTGCATTGTTCTAGCCGACGTTCTTAAGGAGTGCGGGTGCGGGAAGGAAAATTACGTTTGACAGAAGCTACAGAGCTTATGTTGGATTTCAACCTTCAAGTGCTCAAAGCGACGAAGGTGTACCGGCGTAGGACAGTTTTAGTGCTTGTTTAGATAATTAACATTTGTGTGAAAGATGAAACTGTCTAGCAGCCATTCTAACAATAAAGGTCAGTACAGTTGTATGCATATGGTTTAACTTTTCTTCAGATTTTCGCAATTTCTCCTTTGCCTAATAATATCTTCACTCAAGGTAGTCCGTAACTGAATAGGTTCATTGTGTCAGTCTAACCTAACCAACACGAAAAAAGTTCAATTATTTCCAGACATTGACATAATTATGCTAGTCGCTCATCACAAATATTTCATCGTTGTTGAGCATCGATCCAGGATCTTTTTTTAAGAAATCTTATATCAAAAAATGATCGTGGTTGAGTAGCTTTCTCCATGAAAACTTCAGATCGGTGTGGCCTGGCTACTTAGTGGCTAAAAATCATGGGTTCTCTGTAATATAACTTCAAAAAAAACTATATCCCTGACCACCTACTCGTTTAAAGTGAGGGATGATATAGAGATTAGAATTATTAGATCCACACGTGAAAAAATCACGGTTTTTACTAAATTTGTCATTTTAATTTGCCAGTTAACGCGGGCTTTGTGAGAGTTTCCCCATTGATGGATGTGCCTTTGGTATCCACAATTCAATACTTACAATACATGTATATCTTACGAAATTTCCTCTTATCTAAATCCGTAAGAGCGTCTATTATACAGGGTGGCCTATTAGTAAGGTACCTTTTTAAAACTATTTTCAAGAAAATCACAATTCCGAAAACAATAACTCAATTTCCAAATTTTTTGGCCTTACATACACTAAGTGGTAGCCAGGTTACTGATCAAACTAATTTAAAACATGTCTTTGCGCATTATCAATTAAAAATATCAAAGCATCATGATGAATTTCAACAGAAAAAGGTCCAAAGAAAGTTTCTATTTGTAAAAATAAACAGATTGTGTATTCTGGATACCGTAATGCAAGTAAAAGGGAATTGAATTACCACAGAAAAATTATGCAATAGAATGATTACTTGTATTTCTTAAGCTTTAGCCTTGTTACTATCAAAGCTTTCGATTGGAAGAGTGTGACACACGGAGAGACAGACGGGGCTTTTATTATAGTATAGATAATTTAATGGCTTTAAAGTCGAGCATTTTGACATATCTACACAGAATTTTATGCCATGGATTATACCAAATTAAAATGAGCAGGGTGTAAATGTATTTAATTTTCCCATCAGTTCATAATTTTGATGGAAATTTAAACTTAAAGAGTTTTCTCATCTCCTGTCTCTGACACTATACTCGTAATGATACCATTCAAGGTTGGCACTGTGTTCATAAACTCAACTTTGATGTGTAACGGAACTTTTACCTAGCTACGCTTATTAATTTATTAATCTGTAAGTATGAATATTTTTTCAGGAGCGTTAGTTACAAGACGTTGGACGTGTTCTTGAAGAGCAAGATTCCGAGATTGTGATACCCACTTCTGTATGAGCTGCTCCTTGTGGTACAAACGTGGCATTCCCGTCTGCCGACAGCACTGGTGTCAACATTATGTATAGTTAGGGGAGGTACAACGCGTGGTGCGGGAAACTTCAAGACGGTATGTTCAAAAAGAACTTGTTGCGAAAGAGTAACGAGTTTAAAATTTTATCTTGACAATGATCAAAACATAATATTATTAAAAACAATCTCTCCATTTCACACGGATGCAAATTGATTCGCCTAATTAATTGCGGTAATGAAGTCTGAAGGACGTTGATGTGCGCGCTTTTCAAGGGAGCAGTGCATAGAGAGTAGGTGCATAGTTGGCTGCGCTCGTCGTTGATGTACGCAAGTGTACGGACGCACAATTAAATGAGTAGAAACAGATCTAATTCTTCGAATAAATTTCCGAATAACTTATTTTAACCTAATATAAAAATAGCAAAACGTAAAAATAACACGGAAATCAGTGGGTCTAATATAACAACCCGACGCGTGTATGATAACTTTAGTATAAAATAATGCTAAATTAATCACTGCCGACGCGAGCGATTTCAGCAAATGCAATCTTAGAGCAGAGATTCTGACAATCAGAAGCGAGTGGTATATTGTGAAATGACCAGCATTCTGTACTTTATATCTCACCGAGAATATAACCATAAACGACCTTATTATACCCGCTCTGTGATCTATTTCCCTAGGAATAGAGTGATTATTTGCAGGTAACACAGTCGGTAGAAGTTATGCCCTGAGTCTGAAGGTGTCAGTTCACCAAAAGCTGCCCGATGCGGTGCCTCCTGGGGGTTGATTAACCTTCACTGACGACCTTACGGCTACGCAACTATCTGGAATACAACGAATTTTAGTCAGTAAACTATGCACACCAAATACTTCATTGCCGACTAGGCATTTACATTACGATTGCTTTGATAGCACACGTTTGGCTCTCCATGACAGTTGTTCTTAACTTGCAGTTGAACTTCATAAACAAGACAATTTGGATTATACAGGGTGTCCCAAAAAGATGTACACACGCTTTGACAGACAATTACTAATGTATTGTTTTCACGTAATGTATCGAAACAAATTGATTGGGAGGACAGGTAGCGTTGAATTTCCTGCACGTTCCCCAGACCTCACGCCAATTGATTTCTTCTTATGGAGATATCTTAAAGATGAGGTTTACGCTGCAAAACCAGTGACAATCGATTATTTGAAAAATAAAATTCTAATACAATGTCTCGCAATTCCAAATGAAATGTTTGGTAATGTTGTCGAATCCATTGTTGTACATTAGCTTTGTTTGGAAAATGAAAAAAAGCAGTTTGAACATTTGTGAACACGCAAGAATGAGAGAGAACATTAAATTATTCTAAATAACGATAAATAATGTTTCTATAACAATTTATTTTCCTGAATTTTATTTAACTTTTTAGGATTGTATGTATATCAATACACATCTACTTGAACACAAAATGCGCGAGAACTGGGACGTCAAAGAGTGAGTACATCTTTTTAGGGCATCCTGTATAAGCAGGGTCTTCTGGAAAATATTAGTTCTTCAAAAGGTTTAATTCTTGCTAGAAATGCATTTCGCAATAGTTCTCCGTATATGGCTTGTTCAGGATGTATGCATTGACATTATGTTAGAGAAAATTTTGAGGTTACCACGCTCAGAAAGATAATTTTAGCATTGAACCTAGGAACGTAGATACATCCGGTCAAAATGCAGCGAATTGAGCAATGATCACTTCGCACCAAAAATGAGAGAAAACAGTAACAATAAAACAGCTGTGCTCGTGCATGATTTCGTCGATATAGCCCCATTTTGAAAATGAAAGGAGGAGCAAGTAAAACCTACCTAAATGCAATACAAATTGATTGGGAGGACACTGGCGGTAACATATGGTTACCGCCAGTGCTACTGAATCTGCTGTAGTTGACACAAGGCCCTTTTGTGGTTAGCGAATTGCCTGGTCTTCCCCTATCCTCACAATGGTAAGATGAATATTATGAACATTTACTGTGTGAGAAGCTCAAGAAACCTTGAAGAATTTAGACTTCTGTTCAGACTTCTGTCCATCACCAGCTTGGTCGACTGGTGAGCGAGTCTGCTTTCGAGCGGGAAGACCCGGGTTCGAATCCCGCTACCGACATGGTTGACGCGGCTAGAAATACGGCATGGGACTTGGGTATACAACCGAATAATTATCGAAGTAATTATCCGACCCAAGAATGGGCCATAAGGTTCGTTCCTATAGCCTCATTCTATTCTATTCTATTCTCTCTGAGACTTTATCGACTATTGACATGCCAGGTGTAAGACCAGAGGCACAGGAACGCTATGTCGTACATGCTTACTCGCAGAGGAATTATTATTCAATCATTCCATTTCCCAGAAAACATTACTATTCTTTACTGATATTTGTTACTTACAGTCCGTATTTCAACTTCTGTAAAGAAGTGTTAAAATTTACATTCGAATTTCTCATTTCTGCGCACATGCCTTTAATTTAGTAGATCATTTAGTGTTGGCCAATATTGGCCTCTACACTTCAGCTCCCCTTGTCTAGTACTCCACCTCACTCCATGACATGACCAGTGCTTCATTTCACACACCGTTATCGTGGCGCTGCTCTTGTTGCCCGTTGGTGTCAGCAACGCGGCTGCTGCCAAGCTCGTGCACAGGGCCTGTGTACGGCTCTCGCTCCACCTGCGAACACAGATGAAAATTTTCTTTTTCTTTCTAAATTTAAGGAATTTTTCTACGGTGACAAGCATTTAAGCTTTGTCCATCAGTAAATAAGACAGTTTTAGAAATGAATGTGTTTACAGATGGAGAGTAAAATGTTTACCTAGGAAGCCATCTTGAAACAAGAGATGTATTGCAAATGCTAGCGTTTCCATACGACTAAGGATTTAACATGTTAAAAGGAGTTAATACGTAATGGTAACTGTAAGCTACAGCAAATTGTTTAAGGAAGACTTCCTAACTACCTTATGGTTTACATTGTGTCCACACATGCAGCCAGCGTTAGCCTCTTGTTGAGCTTTTATAATACTTGTAAATAATTTTTTACATGATATGGAAACATAGATTTTATTCACTTTTTAAACCACCTTTTTGGTGATATTTTCGTTAAGGTTTACCTGTTGTAACTTCTCCGTCCATGCTGGAACAAGCAGCTTTAATATTGTTTTTATAAACAAGTTAGTTCATAAGTGTTTTTTAAATTCTTTAGATTTTGTAAACGTAGACAAGGCCATAATTGAAATACAATGTTACTGAATATATGATAGACTATTATGTATTCGAATACTTATTATTAAATGATGTCCTACCAATTGAGTTTTATTATCGTTTCTAAACTGCTAAAAATACGAGAGTTCTTGCAAAAACCCAAAGTATGAGAATAGGTCTGCATTTTACTAATTCAATATAAAATTTCCTCTCACATCGTTTCAGAATGAACTACTTCTGACATGTACCACTACTTTCTTGTAGAGCACAAGCCTAAGCATTAGGTATCCGTAGCCTCGAAAACAAATAAACAAGTCAGCTAACAGAAACTAGGTATTTGCGACCGCTTGCTGGGCATAAGCTTCTGTTCAAGATAATTAGAAAACGTTGTCGGACGCGTTACGATTCAATGTTCTCGTCATTGAATGGAGAACCAGGAACTCCGTTCTCTCCAGAGCGAGAGAATCGTATATTTAAGACGCATATTCTTCATTTAATAGTCATAATTTAGGCATAACCGAAAAATATTGGGGGTACTATTATACATAATCGTAGCTCTTACCTGCACAATTTTATTTTTGGTTGCAGAAAGCATTTCTTTGAATATTCCTACATAAAGGCCTTGCTAACTATCTATTCCTCGTGCAACATCGAGTCCAATGAGCAAATGAGGAATTACTATACGTCTCTGATGACAAGGGGAAGACCAAACTGATGGGGCAGACCTAAAGACTAACTGGTGGTCTGGCTGGCGCCCAAGTGAACCATTTAACCAAGTGCTTACCTTCTTCCATGCCTTAGCAGCGTCCCTGGCAGGAGTTCTGGCGTAGACGGTGGGGGAGTAGACGGCAGTGGGGACAAACTGGCCTCCACCCCTCACCGCTCTCACAATACCGTCTTCCACCACGACGCGGCCTCTGCTCACAACCCACTCCGTCACGCCATGCACTTCCATGCCCTAGAAATTAGGGCACAAGTTACATACTGCACGTAGAAGAACCGCACAGAATCTAATGAGGTTAACATAAAACATCAGCAAATTTTTGAACCATAGCCAAGACTGTTCAAAAAAAAAAAAACTTAGCTTGGCTTGGCTTACGCCTGACAACCTCTATAAATAACGGCCGCTTTTAAATAAAATGAACTGAAAATACGAAGACCGCGTATGTGCCATATTAAAATCTTAACATTTTGTAACGATGACGAATGATACTCAATGCAAAGCGTTTACTCTATGGATCTCAGCTGTTCACATATACTCCCAACGAGGCGCTCATTCACAAAGGCAACTCATTCACAGTACATAAGCACTTTGAGTATTACTGAGAAACTAATACTGGAGTTCTTGAGTACTTTAATGTAAAACACAATGCTAGGCATACCTCGAAAATATTAAAGTCAACAGCCTGGTGGTGCGTCTGCGCCGAGATGACGCGCGTAGCATGAGGGTTCCATACTACAATGTCTGCGTCGCTGCCCACAGCTATGCGACCCTGCACATGATTTTATGTGTTCAGTACACACTAGGCGTCAGGCCGTGTGTGTAGGATGCATGCAGCACACACCACGTGGGTCAGGCCGTGTGTGTAGGATGCATGCAGCACACACCACGTGGGTCAGACTCTGTGTGTAGGATGCATGCATGACACACCACGTGTGTGTAGGATGGATGCATGACACACGCACGAGAAACTGGTGCTGTCTAGATCACAGAAAAATTAAGCATACCATAAGTGTCGCCAAAATATTTGCACATTAGATTAGAAATAAGGTATATAGATAATTTCAGGCAAAAAATCTTGCTATTCACGCACAGACACACCCTAAATCCAACTTTTTTTCCACGGCTGTACTTTCTTTCTTCATGAAATTTATGGATCGACTAACAGCAAATCGAACATACATCTTGTTTACCTTGCTTAGATTTATACAGAATAATCAAACACACATCTTGTTTACCTTCCTTAGATCTATACAGGATAATCAAACACACATCTTGTTTACCTTCCTGAGATATAAATAGAATAATCAAACACACATTTTGCTTACCTTCCTCGGATATATATTGAATATTTTAGCAGCGTTAGTGGAGGTTACAGCAACAAATCTGCACGGATCCATCTTGCCTTGGACAACCCCTTTCTCCCACACGACGGACATCCTGTCCTCGACTCCGTTAACCCCGTTGGGGATCTTGGTGAAGTTATCCTTTCCCAACGCCTTCTGGGAGCCTGAGAACGTGCAGTTGTCGGTACCTGTCGTCTGCAGGTCTCCGCTGCGGAATAAAGGGTGGAATAATTTAACAAATTCCTCATAAAATTATCTGGTTCATTTCATAGCATAAAATGCGATATTACTCGAGGTTGTTAAATATGGAAAACCTAGCAGGAAGTAATTCATCACAGCATGCCAGGAACAGAATATTGAACATTAAATATTGGACAAGTATTTAATGTAACCGTAACAAATATTTTAAACCAATTTTAACTGGGGTCTTGGAACAACGTGCTTTGGAAAGGAGACAACAGTGCAGAAGATTAACTAGGAGAACGAAAATAAAATTGTTCTTACAGTAGTGCTAAAAAGTTCAAACAGCATGTGTGACTGTGGACCAGCATGCGTGACTGTGGACCAGCATGCGTGACTGTGGACCAGCATGCGTGACTGTGGACCAGCATGCGTGACTGTGGACCAGCATGCGTGACTGTGGACCAGCATGCCTGACTGTGGACCAGCATGCGTGACTGTGGACCAGCATGCGTGACTGTGGACCAGCAAGTGTGACTGTGTTATCTTCGTGCATTTTTAAGCCTGGAATGCAAGTCAGAACTCACTTGGCAAGCAGGTCCATAAGGTACGCAGGAGTCGAGGGATCAGGTCTGAGGGGTGGGCCCATTACGAAGGCAGCAGCATGCCTCCAGCAGGAGTGCCAGTAGTGGGTGCCGGTCGTGCCCAGGGACGCCGCAATCGGCTCCCCAAACACAATGTAGCCAGCACGTCGTTTTTCACGGATGACATCAGCCGCACTTTTGGACATCACATGCACCACGTACAGCGGACACCCCACCTACCACAGGGATGAACTATACGTCAATTTGGACATCACATGCACCACGTACAGCAGACACCCCACCTACCATGGTGATGAACTACACGTTAATTTAGACATCACATGCACCACGCACAGCAGACACCCCACCTACCACGGTGATGAACTACACGTCAATTTGGACATCACATGCACCACATACAGCAGACACCCCACCTACCACGGTGATGAACTACACGTCAATTTGAACATCACCTACAGCGGACACCCCCCACCCATCCCAGGAATGAACTACGCGTCCAATTTTAATGTCACAAACAAACATTAGACATACTCTAACATCAGACAGAAGTATTTGTAACATTTTAGAAATTACATGTAGCGGACACCCCACCTAACACTGGAGTGGAGTGCTTGACAAACAGATTATTACGTGCATCCTCCCTGATGAATAAACGTAATTTTTAATCGTTCGAACGGTGCGCGTGAAGTCGACATTGCCCGGCTTGCTAGCAAGAGTTTATGGGCAGCCTGTCGTAAAATAAGCGATGTTTTCACACTTATTACAAAGAGTGTTAAGTTTTGCACTAATTATATAAATGATATCATTTACAATAACTCACACCGTCAGGAGGAATTATCTCAAATTTTCTTAAGCAAGACTCGAATATGGAAAATTGTCTCGCCACGTTCCTGACTGTGGCTCATCACTACGAGGAAGAAGATATAAAACTTTTCACCAGCTTTTGTACGAAAATAATTGAAACAGCTACATATTTGCATATATATATTAAAATCCACAATATAATGCAACTATAAATCAATAGGGCTACTTTTTTAGTTATACTGGCATTGAGAACACATTCAAAAATCGTCTCGACGAATATTAGATAAAGAAACGGCTACTGTTAAAAAGTGGGGACCATATTCTTCTCAAGTGATTGCCGTGAAATTCACAAATGCCTGCACGTGAATAAGGTGCATGCACGTGACAAATGTCTGTGAGCGATTGATGCCTTTACTTTCTTTACTGATGCTTTCAGATCGATGCCTTAAAACTTAAGTAACAACCCAGGAAGGGGTCAAACGGCTCGTTCCTGTGACCATTTCTATTCTATTCGATTTCATCGCGTATCACGAGTCATATGACTATTGTGTACGAAGAGTCATACTTGCAAGTATTGTGTCAAGTCATAATTGTGTATCTAGCCGTATTTATTTTCTAATGTGAGTTAGGCAATTGTTACGTTGAAGTTGATGACCGAGGACGACTGTTACCTTCCCCCTTTTATCCTTCTCAACTCCTGGGGTTTGTATACGATTAAAGTGTATGTACGTGACCGACATGCCTGTACGTTATTGATGCCTCAACTTAGATGATATGGGATTCTGGTAGCAACCAAAGAATCGACTAAACGGTTCGTGCCTGTTGTAATATTCTATCTTATTCTATTCTACTACTACTCCAGCAATCGCCCTCGCCACACTACTATCAATACTATACCACCAGACCACTGCCCCTGTTAACACCATTACTCCCACCATACCACCACGACAACCACTCTATCACTACACTTCCACCACCATAGAGCCACCACGACGACCACCTCTATCACTACACTTTCACCACCTCCCCTCCTGTTACCATACTACCGTAACTATCACCACTATCACTGTCACTACACTACGACCACCATACCCTCCTCCTGTTACCATACTACCGTAACTATCATCATTATCACTGTCACTACAACCACCATACAACTATCCCTACCACCACCACTACGTCCAGTATCAGCACCTGGTTGGACAGGACACACGCTCTGTTGGTGGCCTCAGCCTCCACCTCCTCCGGCCTGCTGAGCTCATGACCCTCTGGTCCAGTGATACCCAGCGACAGGAGCTTCGTCGAGTTCTGCGTCAGATAACAAGTTACAGAAACGAATAACTGATAAAGTCACTTAGTTTTAAACCTGAGATGTAATACTCTGACTTGAATTCACTCTAAGGCTAAGAAAATTCATCCTCTACTTTGTATAAGCTTTCTGGCCTTATTTGCTAAACTTTTTCAGAATTTTATTTGATCAAAAATTTGAGGACCTGGTATGGTTTTGATGAGAGCTTCTCAGTGACTTTCAAACACTAAAACTGAAAAGAAAAACTTCAAGCAACGAATTTTTTCATGTGAATTATTTTGAAAATTTTGACAAGTTTTTCGGAAAGTCCCGAACGAAGTTGCAAGCATGCAAGTACATCATAGGGATCATTAAAAAAATAATTTTCTTCCTCTAGATTTCTAAATGAAATTTTTCTCTTACTGAGAACATTGAAAAATATTCAAGTTAACAAAATATCTAGCGCAAAAATTTAAATATTTCAGAATTTTGTTCGGAAAAAATAGCTGTTGCCTATTCAGATATGAAATAAAACCGAGTTCACAAAAACTCTTTCGTACCATAGGCTTTGAAAGGGGATTACTAAAAAATATTCATCATGTTCTATTCATTTATAATAATAAATATCTTGGTTCAATGAAGCTATAGTATCTAACGTGACGGTCAAATATCAATGAATGATATAGATGGAAAATGCAATTGTCTTCAAAACGGTCTAGATTTTAGTGAAACAAAAATTGCGAGTTACGACATACTCGTATAATATCTTCAACATATAATTTAATAGCGCTAATAATGACAACTTTTAACTACTAAATATTGTCAAACACACCTTTGTAAATGTCATATTCATAAGGAATAAGAAAATTCCTACGATTAATTTAATTCCCGTGAAGTTTTGCTGTTTCTTTGACGCCTAATCAAGCAACAAACAAGAGAGTCCGTAAGTAAAATCAACGAGGTTTTATTCTATAAATTTCGTAATACCTTTGGTATTGCATAGCGAACATAATTACACTCTAGTATATTCCATGCTCCATCAATTTAATGTACCGCGTAATCCCACTACAAAACTACAATCTTTAGATCCGTAATAATTGAACCATAATTATAATACAGTACATCGATCTCGCTTGACAAATGTAGTCATCAGATCCGCCATAACTGAACCACAATTTTAATCTAGCACATTGATCTCACCATAAACTGTGTTCGTCAGACCCGCACATGGGAGTCACCCTACACTCTCACCTCCTTGATGGCGTCGCCGTTCTCAGCATGAACCAGCGCAAGTGCGCCAATGTGCTTGCAGGCCTCGAAAGCGTGCAGGAGCTCCGTGTCGTTGAGCTGCCAAGTGTCTTTGTAGGCCATGAACACCTTGAAGGAGTTGACCCCGTGGTCTCTGCTCAGCTCTTCCATCTCCTCCCCAACCTGCCGCACCCAAATCATACAATTTTGAGGGTTTCGTGTCGTAATTATCGTGTAGAATAACAGCTATAATTTTAATGTAAGTCTCCTTCTTGACATAACTTGGACACAACAGTTATTTCCGTACAGGCACAACAGCAAGTTGCCTATCAGCATCATAACTCTTACCTCAAAACCTCACAGCACAACTCCCTTACTGTCTTATACACTGACAGTACTGTCACAATACACCAGCTTACAGATCTGGTACAGCGTTACCTGAAGTTCTCGTCGGTCTACCAAAATGTTCCAACATATTATACATAATTTGGCCCCACCACGCTACCGTCTGGCCCCACCACGCTACCTTGTGGCGCCACCACGCTACCTTGTGGCGCCACCACGCTACCTTGTGGCGCCACCACGTTACCTTGTGGCCCCACCATGCTACCGTGTGGCCCCACCACGCTACCTTGTGGCCCCACCACGTTACCTTGTGGCCCCACCACGTTACCTTGTGGCCCCACCACGTGACACCAACATGAAGGGCGTAGTCACAACAGACTTTAGGGTCGGCCCAAGCTCGCCATTTATGATAGGCCTCCACCAGACTCTCATTCTTGTTTGGCAGCACGAAGTCCACTGCACAGCAACGCAGGAGAGGCGGCATCAGTACGGGGATCATTTGAATTAACGCGATTCTCAATAAATGAGAATAAAATAATTATAATTAACGAGATGAAAAGTAATGAAAATATCCAAAATAATTGATTAGAATTCTGAGCAATCTACATTGACCAACAGTAGCAGTACATACTGGACAATTGAGGTGTTCCGTGCCACATGGGCGAAGACGCCACTAGCTAAAAAAAATCTGCTTTCTACTATACCGGAATCTCACAGCCGAGGTTGATTCAGTAGTTAACCTTAAAACTCGTTTTCGGCAGCTTCACTCTCGTGGTACGCACCACCTCAACTGATGTAATTCTAGTTCGGACCCTCATAATGTGGACAACCGCAGCCAAGTCACGGAAGCAAGACACTAACTTCAGGTACAACAGACTGCAGCTTTTAGTTCGTGCTCTCTAATCTGAACATTTATGAGATGGTATAAATTCGTCATATGTGTAGACGTTAACTTCATCTTAACGTAAATTCACAAGCAGAATTACAGAGCAATATTTAACATTGTTTTAGAGAGGAAGAAAAAATGTGATCTCTTCAATCTCGAAGAGCAGCCAACCACGGGTTTTCCTTAAATTTGCAACTAAAAATGATCGAATAACTAACATAACTAAAGGAAGCTCATCACTTAGCAACCAATATTGAGCTTCAGACACACTGGTCACACTGACCCAGCAGACAGGCGGATGAAACTCGAGCATCAGACACACTGGTCACACTGACACAGCAGACAGGCGGATGAAACTCGAGCATCAGACACACTGGTTACACTGACACAGCAGACAGGCGGATGACACTCGAGCATCAAACACACTGGTCACACTGACACAGCAGACAGGCGGATGACACTCGAGCATCAAACACACTGGTCACTGAACATGGAGATCACTACATGACTCACTGATCATGGTGGTGCCTCCAGCTAGGGCAGCGCGGGTGCCCGTGTAGAAGTCGTCTACCGCAAACGTGCCCATAAAAGGCAGTTGCATGTGCGTGTGCGTGTCAATGCCACCTGCGCACGTAAAGACATTGAAATTAATATTAGATGCAACGAAATACGCCATCTATTCAATATTCACAAGTATACTACCCAAACAATTACGAAATTACAAAAAACGTTCTCAAAGTCGCATGAGAAATGGATTCCTCTGGTTTCACATACTTGTCGCGGTTCAAAAAATTTTCGATCGTCGATTGGAAAAACATGAAGATCATAGAAAAACTTCCTCAATTTATGATTCCAAGTTCAACAGAAAACTTTTCAAAATAGCTTTGATCATGAAGTAACGTAAAGCTAAGAAGCAATAACACGGCATTTAATGAAACATGCATTAATGTACATATCGTAAATATAACATTTAATGTTCACTAAGGAGAATAAAAATCGGAAAAATAAATTCATTAGCAGACTAAGCCTTCTCAAGCAGAAGCGAATGTTTCATTGACATTGTAAGTCTGTGGCTACTCAATCACTGCGCGAAAAGTTCAATAAACTTGAAGGAACAACTGACGAAATGAATACATATCGTTTTTCCAACTTAGGACACTTCTACCCTAAAGAAAATGAAAGCAAGTTCCGTACTGTGTAGTAATTTATTTATAATCAAGTCTTTTAGATATTGGGTGGGTTATTTGTGGGCACATATAGAGGGATATTTGTGACACATATAGAGGGTTATTTGATAATTCATATAGTAGATTACTTGGGAATACATACTCGTATAGCAGGTCACTTGGGGATACATATAGCAGGTTACTTGAGGATACATATAGCATGTTACTTGATACATATAGTAGATTATTTGGAGGTACATATATTAGATTATTTGGGAGTACATATAGTAGATTATTTGGGGGTATATATAGTAGATTATTTGGGAGTACATATAGTAGATTATTTGGGAGTACATATAGTAGATTATTTGGGAGTACATATAGTAGATTATCTGGGAGTACATATAGTAGATTATTTAGGAGTACACATAATAGGTTATAACATGACGCACAACACTCACCTGGTATAACGAGCCGTCCTTTGGCTTCAATAACTCTGCAGCCTCCTGGGATGTGGAGATCACTCCCCACTTGCCTGCCCGTGTCAAATGCACTCTTCACAAACGTACTTTTGTCCACAAAAATTTCTTCGCTAAGTCAGTGTTACGAGAATACAGTCAAGTATTCGATACGGTATGGGATTTCGGTATTGAACCAAGAATGGGCCAAACGGCTCGTTCCTATTGCCTTGTTCTATTCTATTCTATTCTATTCCTGATGGAAATGAAAATGAGCTAAAGGAAACTTTGAAGAATATTAGACGTGTGTTACGATCTTCCCTGAAAGAAGCGTAGGGGAGATGAGAAACGAGTGTACAACGTGCGTCACATCCTGGTTAGTGTCGAGATCGTCGTCATAATCCAACACTTCAAGCTTGAAAATTATTAACTAGTTGTTACAGTTCACGTAATTTATACTAATGATTCAACTTAACAAGTAAGGACAAGCTGGTCTATGTGTTGACATATGAACACACACTTGTGTGCGGGAGCTGCTTGGAGCAGAAACCAAAACTTTATCAGATGCTTGATACTTTCAAAATTACGGAACGGTGTTTATCTTCGTTACAGTTACGCACCAATAACGTCGGTGTTACACAATACGGTCGTTTGCTACAGTTACGCACCAATAACGTTTGTGTTACACAGTACGGTCGTTTGCTACAGTTACGCATCAATAACGTTTGTGTTACACAGTACGGTCGTTTGCTACAGTTACGCACCAATAACGTCGGTGTTACACAGTACGGTCGTTTGCTACAGTTACGCACCAATAACGTCGGTGTTACACAGTACGGTCGTTTGCTACAGTTACGCACCAATAACGTCGGTTTTCCACAGTACGGTTACCTTTGCTAGCCAAGACAATCAGTACTACTTGCTTTTCAGACCGAACGAATTACTGGGCCCCCGAATGTAGCAACATCATGGTAACAGTTATATCCAGGTTTATTTACGATAAATTCCAGTAAATTTTTGTGGTTGAAATAGAAGATAATTCTACAAATGTTGTGACTCACGATATGACACCGTCCTCGATGAAGACATCAGCGTCTTGCATGCAGTCGTCGTTGACCACCCGCCCACCACGGATCAGGATGCGATTCTGGGCGCTCTGAAAAAGTGCAAAAATGAAAATAACTATAAAACATCTAATGTTCCATCAATAATAATCAATATAGTACGAGCTGGTACTAAAAAGTTTCTGGCTTTGAAACCATCGTGAATGGATAGAGCTAGAATAGAATGAGGCAATAGGAACGAGCCGTTTAGCCCATTCTTGGGTTGATACCGAAGTCCCATGACGCAGCTATTACTGTACTGGGAAGGTAGCGCAACAAATTAAGAATAAAGTACACAGAAAAATAAACTACATCACACAGTATATCAACCAGTTTTCAGGATTTCTGCTTTGAAGCAGAAATGTCGTGAATAATTAAGCCTTGTTTCCTGTTCTCGCGCGCAAATTATTCTCCCTCACACACAACTATGAAACTCGACAGAGAAAACGCATCTTTGATTTTGACTTGGCAAACAACTATTTATGTTCCAGACTTGCCGTTCTATCGACCATTATCTATTTTCTAAAACTGAAGAAACATCTGAGAGAAATATTTCCCTCCAATTTGGAAGTGATCGCTGCTACATAGCCCTCGTCAGAAGACCAGGCTTTCAGATTATTTCTCTAGGGTTTAGCAAAATTAGGCGTGGATCTGGAAGGCAACTACATAATGTAAAGAAATTCAAAAGAATTTTCCCTATTAATTTTATATACCCAAAGCCAGGAACTTCTTAATCCATTCTCGTAACGTTTATTATTATAATTATTATTATCAAGAATATAGGATGGATCTTGGTTACAGAATCTGATTAGCTCTACTAACAAAATGAAGGGTGGACAGCACTAGTGGACTACTTGCATTTTTTCCCACGGGAAAAAATGCAAGTAGTCCACTAGTGCTGTCCACCCTTCATATAGTAAACTACTAGATCGTAATCGCGAGCAATTAACATTAAGGATGTTAGCGACAGCACGGGAGTGGACTACTTGCATTTTTTCCCGTGGAAAATATATTATATTTACCACGGGGAAAAATGCAAGTAGTCCACTAGTGCTGTCCACCCTTCAAATATAGTTGTTACAGGGAACATTTTTGGTGCAAAAGCAGCTGAATTACTGAAGGTTCGGGGAATATGTACTTGGTGGCGCATCATAGAAGATAACCCGATTTTCTGCAGCTTGAGATTGTTCCAGTCACATACAATAATGCGAGACTTTGTGTTCAACTAGTAAGTAGAGGAAAAATCTACAAATAAAAAATACGTCAAATTATAAGATCTCACCTTGATCCGTAATGGAATTTTTTTAACCCTCGTATTTGAGTTTAACATTTTAACTTCTGTGACAATATGACCTGACAGCATAGATAAAAAAGCGTTGTTTCCATGTGATCAAATGAATTCGACTACAAAAAGACGGATGAGGACTTTTTCCAAACTTTCATCTTTTTTCTTCTTGTATCAAAATAGGAAATTTGCAGAAAAACAGACTTCCCAAGTTTTAAATTCGCCGAGTCTGTTCAACTTTTATCAAGACTATATAATACACGCTTTACAAAGTCTTTTTACAAAAAAGTTTGTCGAAAATTAAAAGTGAACGATGCTATCGCACTACGACTGAATTGAGCACTCGTGACCTCGACTAATTATTGTGCCTCAGATTAGAATAATACACGACATGACGTACATGATATTCACGTGCAACACCAAAATGCATACTCTCACATCGTTCGACAACTTAGAATATTTAATTAGAATTATTTAGGGTTAGTCGTAGTCCATGTTCACGAAAAATTGAAAAATATATAGGATGACTACTTGAACATTATGTACGATATAATCATTGTATACTAAATGACTCTTTGGAAATTTTCATTAATCGGATTTGCAAGCTTCTATTACATTCAAAAACCGAAAAACAAATCAAGACAAAACACACTGAATAGCAAAGAGTAAGTAGAAGAGCGGGCTACCCTCACGACGACGCAGGGTCATCTGAGTGTAAGCGCAGACCGGGCGTCAGGTTTTCAAAGACAAGTCCAAAAATAGAATAGAATACCTATAGTAACAGGAACACGCCCATTGGTTCATGCTTAGGTTGCTACCCAAGTTACGTACCGTCTAAAGTAAAGATATCAATCACACACAGGCACCATAAGTAAAGGACAGTAGTGTGGTGGGGTAATTGAAATAAGGTACAGGGAATTCATCAGTCCGGTTCTCGGTTTATTCCAGTAATTCAAACATCTAAAACTTATGATGGTTGGCAGAGTAGGCGATAGTATTAACGTACGATCTCTACATTAACCCTTTATCTGCCGACGGTTAGTAGCTGTATCGGGTGTCGTGTTCACAGCATGCCAAGTTGACTTTGCTGGCGATGATCAAGACGGTTAGTAGTTGTACCGAGTGTTACCGTCAGTGGATAAAGGGTTAAGAAGCAAAATAGGTTGCGGTTCATAATAGCAAATCTACACGAAAAAAGTCGAGCATACAAACTGAAGGTTATTTCTCTGTAAGAAAAAAGCAAGATGTATGAAGAGAGTTTTTTGCGCTCTCACGATATGAAGGTTTTTGTACAAATTTTGTAATCAGATGAAAACGAAACAAGATCTTCCGATGCTACATGCATAATTGAACTTAAAAATTCCAGGAGTTTCTAACCTTTCTAAGTAGCGACCCAGAGTTGAGCCAGTGAGTGAATTGAAGGGGATACCGAACCTTTATTTCCTTTTAATTCCTACACAGGTTATAAGATCGTTTCCGCAAACGGTTGAGAAACCCTGGTAAAAATTATCATAATCATGAGGCAATGATTCACACAAAAAGTCTATAGGATGAGCTGCCAAGTCATGGGTGCGTATGGGAAAGGGCAGAAGTAGAAACTATAAGGAGTAGAGTAGACTAAATCCTCACAATCACGATTAGGTATTAACTTCAGACGCATCGATGATGAAATACACAATCAGGACTGACTTTCACATAACACCGATGACGAGTGTCGCAAGCGAAAAGAAAAGAAATCGCATTACGAATAAGCATACAAAAGTTAAGAGATTCGAGAACACCCACCGTGCCTTCTTCAGGCAGAGCGCACGACCGGAGGTGCTATCGACTTCGAGAGGGAGACTTGAAAGGATTTTGTAGATAACTAGCTTTCCTCAGGCTCGGAATAACTCACAAAATACGTATCTTAAGAAGGCAAGACCAGCATTATAAAAGCCGAGGAAAAAGGTGGTGCACGTTAGTGTCCTTTAAAGTCATTCAGTTCTAGCACTTTTTCTACGACCAGAATGATCTTTATTCATCTTGCGGACAGATCCAGATTGTTTCTATTAAGAAGAGCTTTCCCGGACTGTTACTTCCCTAACACTCAGCCAGTGAGAATTTTGTACGCTCGTTCCGTTGTGATAACCGATCCATATTTATCATACCTTCTACAATCAATGTACGCTGAATTATTGATAGCTGCCCCATGACAAAGGGTTCCTGATATTTAATTATTAAAATAGAATGGAACATGGGAAGGTAGACTAGGTATACTGGATAAACCTTCAGTATCTTCTCTTTCGGATGGTTTCTGTTTCATTCTTTTACTCCCAATAGTTACAGAGTTATAGCCATTCAAATATCGAAATATTTTTTATGCTCACCCTGTATTATGTAGATTTTTGACTTGGTAAATAAATAAGGAAGCATAATGACGTAGAATCTGAAATAGTTTAATTAGGATAGTGAAATTCGCCCGTTTGATAACTGAAAAACATAGCAGAAAAATAACCCACCGAGAAAATTGTGCAGGTTTATGCACACACTGCACAATATTTATATTCAGTTGAATGATCTCAGAATTAAAATTAAGGAACCAAACTAAATACTACAACATGAAAAGACAATATTTCGCTCGAGTTCAAATGCGCACAAAAACAAAAACGTTTCCTGGGATGGGGCCCACATGTGGGACAATTAGGTTGGGTTTTGTAAATTTTACAGAGCTGTTGGTGACTGTACGTACAAAGTAAAGATTTGTGTCGGTTACGTAATCGCAGGAAACGTGTAAAGAAAGTTTTTTTAGACAGGAAAATTGTACACAAAGACAAACCCCATTTTCAAGTCATTCAGTTGCTGCATTCAGCAAAAATCGAGATCACGAGCGTGAAAAATTTCGGTCCGACAATTTTCAGCGTTCATCATAAAAAGTCACGTACTGAAATTTCTAACACTTGACAAGAATGAACTTCACTCGCTAGCGTCATCTTATAAATAGATACATTGATCACGTCAACAAAAATCATTATAATTACCGCTGAAAATAAAAGCTGCGATTTGAAGAAACCCGTTGGAATTCAAGATTAATATGCAAATTTAGAAAATTCATGTTCAGAATTTGGTAATGTTTTTTAAATGAATAAGTTCAAAAACTGAATTTTTTTAAAAACGATTTTTAAAAAAGCTAGAAGCAGGGACTCACCTCGTCCATGACTAGGACTCAGTTGTCACTGGTGTGGCGGTACACTAAATCTGAAGAAATGAAGTGAAACAAACTGAGCTCGTGTAGCTCTATGTTACAGACCAGCTGTGAAGAAACAGCTGCGCAAATAAATGCAGCCAGGATGAGGGATATAACGGAACTCACTGAGTGGAGCACAGATTTGATGATTCAGCTTACTGAGTGACATCAAGTTGCTGATTTGATGACAAACTCACACGTACATCTCGCTCCAATAAATCATGTAGCAGATCAGCATGTACAGAGCGTGACAAGCGCTAGCTCTGAGTACAGAGCGTGACAAGTGCTAGTTCTGAGTACAGAGCGTGACAAGTGCTAGTTCTGAGTACAGAGCGTGACAAGTGCTAGTTCTGAGTACAGAGCGTGACAAGCGCTAGTTCTGAGTACAGAGCGTGACAAGCGCTAGTTCTGAGTACAGAGCGTGACAAGCGCTAGTTCTGAGTACAGAGCGTGACAAGCGCTAGCTCAGAATTATTGCATGTTATTATTGAACATACCTACACAGTGAGATCAGGTAAAAGATACAAAATACACATGCGAGCAAACTATGCCCTGCAAATTCTAGGTTCACTAAAAATAACTGACATCGACAAGTAACTCGCTTCGTCGAACATCTCTAACACTTGCGACTGATCGAACTTCTGCTTCTTAAACTCCATTAATTCGTCTTGAAGTCAGTACACAACGCTATGTTTACACACCACCATAAGGGTACAATTCTGCTGGCTTCAAACTATTATAAATCGGGCACAATTTGAGCAGAAATAAGGGTACAATTCTGATTAATTCCATCAATGAACGAAGAATCGAGAGAACTGAACGTTGTAACGCCCTGGTACGCAAATAAACCAACGTGAAGTTCCTTTACGTCCTCGTCTACACAAAATCTTAGCGTGAACGAGTTCTTAGGCAACCTTGCAAGTTACCTTCAGACTTGTTTACTTAAGAACACATTCAAAAGAGTGGTTCTTACGTTTTACTCCTTAAAAAAAGAGTCTAGTAACATTGAGCGCAATATTTCATTCTGTCGCAAATTTTTAGACTTCGATGTTGTGCTAGAGGTAAGTTGCAGGAGATAGTTCTGGTCTACGTAGCCGACGTTAACTGCTGGAGCTAACTACACCTACACAACCACTGCAGCTAACTACACTCAAACACTGCAGCTTATTACACAGATGAACACTGCAGTTAACTAAGCATAACCACTGCAGCTAAGTACGCATAACCACTGCAGCGAACTAAGAGCGAGGAGAGAACTAGTCGAGCAATCAACCATAAGTGGGAGGCGTTGGGTGAGCTACTGAGCACCGCCCACTGAACAGTGGACAACGGCCAGTCAGTGTTATATTTCATTAGGACGTCAAGGCCATCACAGGCGGCGTCTTCATGCCGTTGGTCCTCTGTTGCAATGCTGCAGGTGATAACCTAATGAATAGTTTCGCTTGACAAGGCTGCACAAAGATTCAATAAATAATTCGTTTTGGTGAGGCTACTCTAGAGTTTAGGAATTCGTTAAGATTACCAGAAGCCACATACATCGGTAACAGAGGAGGCTCATGGATAGTAGGCATAATGCATCGAGTGTTTCGTATAGCTGCACCTACTTTCTTGTGACTTCAGACTACTAGACTTGACTGTGATCATGACTGGGTCCTCAAACCTTCAGGCCTTCCGATGCCTAAGTCAGACTCCAAAAGCCCACGCTTCCGATCACGCGAACTTGGTCATACCTCGCCAGTATCCTGACTACATCAACCTCCTGGACAGAGTGTGAAGGACAGCGGACGGCGGACAGTAGGCAGCGTGTGAGGGACAGTGGACGGTGGACAACAGACAGCAGGCAGAGTGTGACAGACGGTAATCTAGTCATTCAACAGCAATCAGTGACACAGCAAAAGAATAAAAAAAGATTGTAAAGCGTTGGTGCTAAAATGTCTCAAGAAGAAAGGAAAGCATAACTCATGCCGGAACAATAACAGCAAGTACATGCACACACAGAGGATGGAGTCTGTAGCAAGCAACAGCTGTCGTTGGGCGCACTCAGCCCTACTAAATCAAACGAAAATCCAAACGATGACAAAAAGGAATGGAATAACATGGCAGTTTCCTCATCGAATTAAACGTACGAGAAGCAGCAACAATTTTCTTTTGAAATAAGGATGTGTTCAGAGGTGTTCCAAACTGGACTGAGCAGTCAGATGTTGTAAGTGTGGATATTTGCTTAACACGTTGACTCCGAAGTGGTACGTATGTGTACCACTTAGGTTAGGTCCTGTAATTTTTTCAGATCCTTCTAGTGACTATGCGTACAAAGTGAAGTTTTACACCAGTCAGGCAATCGGAGGCAACGTGTTAATTATATGGTTATGCGCAAAACAATCAAATATCCGTACACACAAATTCGGTGGGTAAAATGCAAACCAAGATATATATATATATATATATATATATATATATATATATATATATATATATATATATATATAAGATGCGTAACGACTCATTCAAGAAATCAGCGAAAATAAAGACTTATAAAGAAGCTTGCACTCACACACATGGGAAGGTCAGTAGTGCTGCCCCTGAGTGGGAGGTCTGTTGTACTCCCTGTCGGGGGCTGAGACCCCTTCTCCTGGAGGGGCTCTGCAGCCACGGTGTGCACCTGACGGGGGACGACGATCTGCTCCTCCAGCACCTCCAGCAGGTCCTCTGACCACATCTGCACACGCAGGGCACCACGCACAAAATTAATTTTAAAATTACGTCTTGTATTTGACGCACGTATTCAGCCTGGCGCCTTCATTACACTTGAGTCAATCTTTGCAGAACTTCAATAGACGCAAGAATTAATATACAGTATAAGTTTTTTTAACAGGCATAAATGGGATTTTGCAGTTGCCGGTTAATATCACCCAAGTCACCACAAACAATTCATAGACACGCTAGACATAAAAGGAAAACAATATAATTGCTTAAAGCATTTAAAAATGAAAAAATATAATGAATAAATATATAAAGCTTGGCCAGCAAGTGCCGGTTTAACACGTTGACTCCGATTGCCTGATTGGTGTAAAACTTCACTTTGTACGCATAGTCACTAGAAGGATCGGAAAAAATTACAGAACCTAACCTCAGTGGTACACATACGTACCACTTCGGAGTCAACGTGTTAAAGGAATTCTACAGTATTGAGATTCATGTGTATGTAAATTTTCATCCTCGTCGAAGTTAAGCCGTGACCTTCCGTAGCAAATCTTTAGTTTAACCGTGAGCTTCCATACAACAAAACATTTAGTTTGACCCTAAGCTTTTATACTAAGCCTTTAGTTTACCCGTCAGTCCTAATTACGAATCTTTTTTTTTGGAAACGCAAGCCTCGTTCAGCTGACACTAGACAACCAATTAGATGCGTAGAGTCCAAAGAAGTGTGATGAGTACTGAACATGTTCTGTTTACATTCAGACAAGTGTTGCAGCATCATTATTCGCACCGCCTGACCAGTTGCAACACAAAAAGTGCAGAAGAGTGACAAATGCTTTTTAGCTCTCGTATTGGTGTTATTTATACCCACATGGAATCATCAGGTGAGCTACATACGTAAAATAATTTTAATATGATTAATACATATATGAAACGTTTATGCCTGTAAAAGTTGGATCCCATGGCTTGAATGGTAAAAAAATGGTCCTAAAGTAGAGTGATAAATTCGTTACATCTTACATGCTTGAACAGAGATACATGTTATGGACGATTGAGTGATTTCAATGCAGGATATTACATTTGAGCTAGAATATCTAAGTGAAATACAGCAAAATTAGTGAATCTCTTCGAGATTTTGTCCATAATACTATTTTTCTATATATTTACAGAAAATACATTGTCATTTTTTTAGGTAGTTATATTATTTATGCTATCACTGCAAATATTTTCATATACTCAATGCACATATTTCTTTCATGTATGTTCATTGTAATCTTACATTTTTTAATTTACCGACGTTTCGTTCACTCAAAGACCATTTTGCAGAAGCAAGAGTGTTCAAGATGGAGCCACAATTATTTTGAATTGCGATGAAAGTGATGACTATGAAGATTTTGATGATGTTGCAGACCCTGAGTTCATGATGGATTGAAGGCAAGAAAATGAACCAGGAATAAATCTATACATCCAGAATTGAAGTTTTCTGTAATATTTCCCATCTTACGATCCTTCGTTTCTGAATTCCATATTTTTAATTTTCCCTATAGTTTCACATATGATCTCATTTTCTTCCTCATATGTATATCAGACTGCAAAGCCCACGCTTCCGATCACGCAAACTTGGTCGTACCTCGCCGGTATTTTCACGTTTGTTAAGCTGAGCCATTGACCACAATTTGTCGTTTTAATTCAAAGGGTAAGACAACCATCGAAGTGCAATGCACCGATATTGTCAAGCAATAGAAGCAATCAATGGGAGGAGTTAACCTTGAAGATCAATTCATTGCACTCTACAAAATACATCTGATGGCGAAGAAGTTCTATATGACGCTTGTACTACACATGGCGGATATGGTAAACTTTTGGCTCCAGCATAGACGTAATGCCTCAACTCTCAATTTAGAGAAGGATATTCTGCCATTAGCTGCTTCCAAACTCCTAATCGCCACTGACCTAATGAAAGCAGGTACGCTTTGTAATGCAAGGAAGAGAGAAAGACCTATTAAATCTTGTCCTGCACCAAAGAAGAGCTGCGGTCGCCCGACAGTTTCAGTCCAGAAAGATGGAATTGGACATTCACCAAGGATTGACGAAAAAATAAATCGCAGCAAGAGAGCAAATTGCAATGAAAGAATCAACGTTGTGTGTAAAAAATGCAAGGTTAATCTGTTCTTAAACAAGAAGTCTTTTTGCTTTGAGTCCTAACACGAGTAATGTAACATCGCCCGTGTTTTTATATTAATTAAATACAAATAATATTTTACGCACCTTATTTTGTCCCAAGAAGATGTATTTCTCAATTGCATTGTAAAAGGATATACGGTAATTTTATTCCAAAGTACTTATTGAAATCATGTCTTCTTGATTTTGGTATTCATTAAAGATTTATAAAAGATTTCTCATTTCATTCGTATTTCAGTTTATGTACCTCTACACCCTCATGCGACGAATTCATCACATAAAAAATTTTACATAACATGTAAAACGCTTGATTTTAACACCTGTACCCATTATTTGTTTCTCCACAAACATAATAAACGCAACAGATAATTTTTTCACTGTTAGAAGTTAATTCAGGGCATAAAGGGTTAAGAGGAGGCAGTTTACGACAGAGGCTCAGTGCAAGAGTTGCAAGACTCACGCTAGCGCTAGTATCGAACAAACTGTTCGAGGGTGTGGGTGGCTGGGCGTGGTCTCTATCTTCTCACCAATTTCACGCAATGCAATTGAAATGAGTATATCGGTAGCCACATGTAACAAATTAACTTACGTCTTGCCACCGCAAGATATTATATATTAAAATTGAACTAATTCACTCATTTGGTTCGTTACAATGTTTTGGTACACCAAAGAAGAATGATTTTCCTAGAAAAGTTACATGTACAAAACACAGTGGACCACGAAAAATTAAGCTAGGTATGCGCCAAGTCATGAGGTATTAACCTAATGAGGAATTTTGATCGAAAACTTACAAGAAAGAAAATATTTTACAAACTTTAATGCTTCGTAGAAGAGAGTATTAATACGAGACAACCAACACTATACGTACGTTTCACTGAAGTGTGCAAATTTAGAAATAATTTATAGAAGGGTAGACTTCTGCAAATGCCCTAACGCTTAAATTTTGCCACAAAATATCAGAGACACGTGATTATCACCTAAATTCCATGGACCGTACACAAACACGGAGCAACACCGCTAAGTAGGCACTAACCTGGATGCAACAGTGTTGCCATCGTAGTCAAAGACTTTATCGATACGAGACGAGAATTTTTAGCGAGTAATATTTCCCGGAAGAATTCTATGTAATCGAGTCTCTTCTGTATCTAAATGCTTTGGAGTACAAAAGTTTTATTTATTTTGAAATTTCTAAACTTATTACTTTTTGCAGTTTTACATCACCATAACCACTGAATGCTGTCAGAGTAAATTGCAGTGCGCAACTGCAAAGTACCATCAATGTTTTTTATTGAGTCCCGGCATTTCCCATTATGATTTATCAAAGTTTCTTATATATTATGCAAAAAAATTCTGATTAGTCGGAAGAATTAAAATAATACTTCTCAACATAATGCTTTACTTCAGCTTCGGCAATTTCACCTTCAATATTTAAACATGGCGAGTTATAACTTCGAGTGGAATAAGTTGTTTATTATTTCTGAAGTACAAAGTTAATTAATTCTTGTACATATTCTAAAGAAATGCTGGAACTCAATTTTCTTCACGTGCTTCTAATTTTATTTTTGTGTTTTTTCAATTTATCGTTTTAATAGTGGCGATGTTACAGAAAATAAAATATACAATCATAAAATAAAACCATAAAATAAAATATACAATCATCTCGTCTCTCACCTTATTTAGGGCTTTAAAAATTCAAGAGATGAAAATCGATGTACTTGACGTCATGTTAGGAAAATCATGAAATATTTGTTTTTATTAACGAATACATGTATTCAAATTTCATAAATACACATTACGTATTGGACAAGCTTTCAGAATGATTACAAAAAACTTTTCCACGTCACGAAAGATACATAAGAACACAGCTGGGGACCCCCTAAGCTCATAAATTAATGGTTTTGAGAAAATAAGAAAAAAACAGCAACAGACACGGTAAAATAATACACAGGTCTCTGCTAGAAAATATGTTAAAAATAATTATCACCTTATATAACACCATGCAAAAATATCGATAAAACGCTGCAGACTTTTATGCTCCATTCACCACCGTTAATTAACTAAAGTAAACTGATGAGGACAGGCACTATTGTCACACTTATCCTAAGTGAGGCTTAGTAAAGCATTTCCTTTGAGGAACGCTTTACTAAGTCTCCCCAAGATAAGCTAAAGAACAATTCCTTCAAGAGGACCCTGACGTATCTATGTAGTGTCCTTTGGCAAAGAAAGTCCACTGTCAGCCGTGTGATGTTTGCAGACAGAATGTTTTGAAAGATGTCTACGGCCGGGACGTTTAAGACATGCTTGAGAATAATCTTACCTGCCTACATATCGTTTAACCTTCAATGTGTTTTACTGACATAGCACGTTGATACGACATTCTGGTCATAAAAGGCAAATTTTAATATGTTATTTATAAAAGGGGTTTGAGTTTAAGACCATTATGCATTTCGCGAAACCAGTTTTCTCGACTCAGTGATAGGATAGAAAAGCCGCACTTGAAAAGGGATACAGACTAACCACCTCTCAAACCTCGCCAGCCAAGCTTGATCTGCACTGTCGCACCAGCCGTCACACAAAACATGAAGCGTGTCGTCCTTGTGCAAAATAATGACATAACTTTAAGGATCTCTCCTACACTGGATGGTGGTTGAAAGGCAACGCACATCTTGCACTAGTGTCTCAGTTATGCGAGTCCAGAGGGAGAATATTTTGAGTTATACTCATGAATGAATGAATGTTCAATGAGTAATATATAAACGCCCCTGATCCAGTCGTTGGTTGAAGAAAATGTATGCATATTTACATGTATAAATCACAGTCCACAGAAAATACCTTTTGTAAATAATTAAGTGCAGAACCATTGACACCTAATATTCGTAAGTTCGGTGTCATCGTAGGCATAACAGTGACTGCAAAATATTAATCCGTATTTCGGCAATGATACGTGAAAATTCCATGAGTTTTGCAGAGAATTTAAGGATACTGTTCTTTCTGACCTACGTGTTCACACCTAGATGTGAAAAGCATCGACTGTTTAATGAGCAAACCTAAAACCAAAAGTTAATTCCAACAGTAAGGAAAATAATAGAAGTCAAAACGTTTAAGGTACTGATAAATTAAATGATGAATAAAAATAGACCAAGTTAAAATATCTGTACAGAAGCTCAGTAGATTGAAGTACTTGACCAATTTTAAATATATCAATGAACACAAGACTTATAGTCGAATTCTTTGTACATTTTTACAGCCATATAACGACAACCTATCATGGTATAATTCAGGTACCAACGTCGCCTTAGTCCCAATACTTGATGAGACCATCCCAACCAGCCGTTGCAATTTTACTGGTTTCGTGTGGATGCCACAAAATGCCAATGCATACGTCATCGTGAGCTTTCCACTTCTGGTAGAGCTTCGTGGTCTTCCAGTCCCACACGTAGGCTCTGCCATCAGCATCTCCAGAGATCAGGTAGCTCATGTCTGGAGAGAAATCCAGGTTGCAGGCGTAGCCCGCCACCATGTGGCCAGTGAAAGTCTTTTTGCGATTAAGTTTGAACCGATCTAGAGCCGAAAAAATTACGATCTTATTGTCCATGCTTTGACACGCAAGCCATTTTTTGTTTGGGCTTTGGGTCACTGCTGGCATGGAATGCATGGTGGGGTCGGCAATGTACTTGAAGTCGACAGGGATGTCCCACTCCCACACCCTGAGACTTTTATCATCGGAGGTCGAAACGAAGCGGCGGTTTTCATCAATGAACGTGATAGTATTCACAGCTCCCAGATGACGGTCGTACTCCTGAACGACCTCTCCAGTTCTGATGTCCCAACAAACAATTTTTTTATCGGACGTTCCTGCTACGAAGAGGTCTTGTTTGTCTTCATCAGGGTTAAACTTGACGCAGTAAGGAACTTTCCTGTTTGTAAATCGAGAAATGCATTCACCAGTCTCCGTGTCCCATAGTTTGATATAGCGGTCGTAGCCGCAAGACAAGAACCTCTTGCCGTCGTTGTCAAAAGAAACGTCACGTACAGCCTGTTTGTGGCCCATGTAGGTGCGAATACATCTCCTCTCGTTGTATACTTCCCAGATCTTGACCTTAGTGTCCATTGAACATGACAAGAGAAGATGAGCGGACTTGGGGAGCCATCTGATCGCGGAAACCCCCTTGTTGTGTCCTTTCCAAGTGTGAATAAGTTTCTTGGGCATGAAACACTTGGCGGGAGGTTCATCAGACTTGAGGTTGACTCCAACATCTTGCGGAATGTGTAGGTAAGACCGTCCTTGATAGTCTGTGGCATTCCTGAGATGTAACAAAGTTTTTTCTTCCTCGAGTTTGTCATCTGTCTGCTTGCCACGCTTCTGCCTCTTGGCCAAAATCTCTTCCAATTGAATCTTTTCTTCCTCGCTAGGACACATCACAGTTTTTTCGTTCTCGTACTTTGCCCAAGGGCTTTTGAAGCCCTCAATGTCCGTAGGGTCAGCGTTCGTGTCCCTCTTTCTTTTGACATCGGTGGAATATCTCTTCTTGGACTCGAACACAGAGACATTGTCGGATTTTCTAGCAGCGCTAGTGTCACCCACCATCTTCAAGCCTTGACCAGGGTCTGACGATACTGAAGGGTCCACGGCGTAGCCTGGAGAGGCACAAGAAAAGAGCTAGTGAGTTAATTAATAGATGGTGCCACAGAACACCAAATTGGAAGCCTCAATTACCCTAAACTAATAGCAGAATGCCTCACAAACAATAACAAACTGCATTAAACTTGTTTCCAAATGCATCAAATTTTTTTCCTGCATGCGTACCTCATGCTATCTCATATCATACATTCTCGGCTCTTCTGCTCTATAACTAGAAGCTGTTCACTTATTTCCTGTTCAGGCCCACACCACCTCATTACACTGCACTCCATCCTGTCTGCCAACTCCCTCTCTAGACCTGACTTCATATCCTCATATCTCAGTCTCTCAAACCGTGTGGAAATTTCAATACCTCATCAACAATGCATAACAAATGTCTACAACCGTCTTCTTACTGGTACTCTGCCCTGACGTTTTTCCACCAGCACAAAATTGTTGGCATTATCAAACTTTCATTTTGACTGATGACAAGCCCCCTTTCAATGCTTCCCTAGTTTGGAATCCCTTTTTTACTTAACGTCCGACCTCCTCTCTCAAGTCTCTAGATATGCTTCTTTTAAGTATTAAAAAATGTTTTCTTCTTTCATGAATTCTATATTTACTTCCTTATATTGTTCCTTCAGGATCGTACTTCCCAGGGCATCTTTTCAGTCGGCCCTTATGTACATCAACCCTTAATTTCCTCTAACTGCACACCTAGTAATACAGTACACCCCATCATAAATTCCTGGTAACAAATATTCCACATGATCAGCTACCATAACCATCAGTAAGACGTTAGACTCAGCGTGCTAGCACTGCCATGCCCTCACCTTAAGAACCATCACTAGAAATTCGCAATATCATTGTACATGCAACATCATCCATACGCACAAAATAAAAAATCACACACTGGTGTCTTAACACTACTTACGTATTATAGACATCCCAAAATTCATAACTGCACAATTTATTGTTTATAACTATGAAAGCTTTATAGCAACTTTCTACCCACTCCATTGTAGCCCAATAGATCCCCTGTGGAATCTTCCTTATACGCTTTCTTAAGGACCATGAATACTCAAAATGCATATTTTCCTGGTCATAAATACCTTTCATATGCTTGTCTAACCATAAAGACCTGAATCACACACCTCACATATATGTATTCTGAAGCTCACACTACTCCTTCCCAGCACACCCTTTTTATTTGTTCTGACCTTACTAATTAATTTTCTAAACTTTCTCATATATCGAAATGACGACACACTGCAAATTCGTACCTCAAGCATTGCTGTAGCTTATACTCATCTTCCTCACACAAGACAATATAATTCCAACTAAAAAATTAGTACTAGTAGTACAAAAAAGTTTGTAGTAGCTTTTGGAGATTTTTTTGTATTTGCGTGCTTAGTGGCAGCCGTGCTACAATCGGCAGTAGTAGCACCTTAATCAGGGTACAGAAACAAACAACCTTTCACCAACAAGTGTGAAGTTAAAGTAAATTAGTGCTGAAAGTTCCAGTGATGTATATTCCCATGCTCCTATTTCAAAAGTGAGGGAAGCCTGCACACCATCCTAAGGTGGTTCTTGTGAAGATCAGATTCCTGCAGAATTCTTAAAATTACTGGGAAAAGTTGTCAGGCAACACCAATACAAGTAAACTTCATTTAAGGTGTGTCCATACAAGGTGTTCCTTGTACAAGTTTGGACCCAATATTTATATAAGGCTCCTGAAACTTGTATAAGGTAGTGAGAATGTGTATTAGTTACCTAGATTTATTTTCTTCAATTTTCTACAAGAAAAGCTAACTAGTCAAAGGCAATTCGATGCAGGTAGCAAAAAAAAAAATGAAACAAAAAATAACTAAACCTGTCATATAAAGTACCCTTTTGGATAAGGTAGGCATTTCAGTCAGTATCCCACCCCTTATATGTTCATTTGAACAAAGTTTAGTGTAAGCAATTGTTAACAACCTTCCATGAAGATTTAACTTACAGACAAACTTTATTCAGTATTATTCTGTAATAAAAATATCAGCTTGCTCTTGTCCATAATCGTAATAAAATAATTAGTACTGCTGTCTCAACTGACCATACGATGTGAAAGTTCTCCTTTCTTTTTCAAATTCAAAGTCTGAGACATGAGCAGCCTCAGCGTAGCCAGAGAGCATGTTGCGCTTCACCCTGCTGAAGGCAGACTGGTTGGGCAGGTCTGGCCCCAGCACTGGAGCAGCAAGCACGTCGTACCGAGGGTTGTACGTCAGCTCTTTAGTCAAAGGATCCAAGTGGACCCGGTCATCAAAATCTTTCTGGAAAAATTTGTACATGTTAGATTAAAATATCATTCTAATATACCCATTCACATCTAACTCTGGTGTACTGTTGCCAATCATTGAGAGTATGGAAGCCATGGCCATACAAAAACATTAAATTGTGGTTCTTTTGAGGGGGGCATCTTCGTGAAAAGCTTAAATGCATGGTACGACAAAACCAAGTGCAACACAGTACGTAAAATTGGATTTGGAACACATTTTATTCTTGTACTTTTTCTCGTATTCAGCAAATTTTTTGAAATGATGGCAATTATAGGGGAAAATAAGGTATTGCTCTATATTTGTGCAGACACAAAAAGGTCATAATATTGCCAAGTTATGGATGTTGGATCACAAATTTTATAGACACTGCATAATATATCATTGGGAAATGTCAACAAAGATATCTTTATGATAGGCAACTATTTTACTGTACACAAGATGAGCTGAATTCTATATCTTCATATTTTCTGATATAGAGATTATTTCATAAATCAGAAGTGTGCTGCTACTCACGGATGATGTGGCAGCAGGTGCAATGTCGACTGGCTTGCTGAGAACAGACTCAGCAGGCAGTGGAAGCAAGTGCTGTGGTACCTCTTTAGCTTGAATAGACAAGCTCCCTTCATTGCCTTCATTTGCATCATCACTCATATCATCATCACTACCATATACTTGCAAGCCTAAAAGAGAGGCCATGTGTACTTCTGGAAAATATTCTGAAAACATACAGATAACAAACCAATAAATATACACTAAAAAATAATTTGGATTAATCAAAACACTTTCAGGCACTAAGGAGTTCTTTGCATGTATGTATGTCAAACTTAGAAAGCACACTCTGTTTACAGGCTAAATGCATCTCAGACAATATAATTGAGGTTTGCACCTTGAACCCAATCCATTTGATCTCATAGAACTTGACTGCATCACATAACTTGAAGACTTAAGACTTAAACTTGAAGGTAAGCTTTGGCTGGGGCCTTTGTTACAGCCTTTAATTCCTTCTAAAATTCACGCAACAGAGGGGTATCCTAGAGTTTTTTGTCTGTGTGCATAGGTTGTCTAAAATAATTCCTCAGGGGCACCCTGAGTAAATCCATACAAAAAAAGCAGCCACGTGAAGGCATCACTGGGAGATCCAGCTTGTCATAAACAGTCCCTTGACTGGTAGTCACACTCTAATCCAGTAAACTGACTATTGAACATCAATGTCTCTTATTCCATGTATGCACTAGGAAATTTTTCATTGCATCCACAACAGTCAAGTTGCATTCCTCATCCAGCCCTACATGATAGCTCATACCCAAGTCCTTTTCAACACACCTGGTATTCCACTGGTTCCCTCCATACTACTCACAAACCACATCCATAAAGCTCTCTCGCTCGTGCTCATTTGTACTACATTCTAGAACAGATGTTCAATTGTTTTTCCTACTCTCTTGTTACACTGCATAGACTAATCTAATAGATGGCAGTATTTTTTCACTCTTAAATATTTTGATTGCCAATTGCAATGTGCATAGTTTGTAGAATATAGCACTCATTTAGGGTGTTATATTCAACCACTGGTATCACTCACAAACTCCACCTACAAAGCTCATTTATAACGTTGCATTAAATTAATCGAAATTTTTCTAACGCGGATACAACTGTACCATCTTAAACAGCGGATGGCCAGAACGGGTTGAACAAGCATCGTAGCACGACCAAGTTCAGGCCACGCGTGTTACTTTGATAAGGCGCTGTGTGATTCAAGCGCTGTGACACATATGTACTACTCTACCACATACATAAAGCAAAGAACATAGAACGACCGAAGTGAGAATTGCAAACGTGTGTTCAAATATGGGGTTGGAACGGGCAACATTTTTTGTGTGAGCCTATATAGAAACGCATATGCTAAAGTATCAGATAACAGTTGACCCTTTAGCGACCAATTTGTTTTTCTAGTTTCTACATTTAAGCTCACAAAGACAGTCTGTACACTGATACAATGAAGCATGCTGAGAGCCAGGCAGCCAAAAGAACGACATTGTAACATGCCGAAGCGTTCAAACCTAGTAGCAACCTCATATTGCTCACTGTTTAATTATTAGAACAATTCTCCCAAAGACCGTGAAAGGCGACCGAATAGTCCACTTGGTCGCTAAAGGGTTAAGTGAATGGTTCTCACTTTTTAAAATTGAAATGATTTTGTGGACAGGCTCCCTTAAAGGCATTTTAAGACGGCAAAAGTAGTACTACTTGCTAAAATCTCTTCAAGTAAAAATCTCTTACTACACTTGTTGGAATGCATCGGGCTGAGACTCTTAAGAAGCAGATTGACCTAAAAAGAGGAACTATATTTTCAATAGAATATACAGTACATATACATTGGGTTTAAATTTTCAATGGTAACTTTTTATGAATAGTGATAGTACTTATCGGTAAGATCTTCAGAGAAGTAGTGATGCTTCAAGCGAGATCCCTGTCCTCTGTGCTGCAACTTGAAGTAGAGGCTCGTAGGAGCGTGCTGATGAGCGTGGTTGAGGTGTGGCTGATGCCAAGCGTCCAACGAAGCAGCTGTTGGATATGTTCTTCTAGCTCTCAATGGCCAGACACAAATAAACCGTGACAGCTGCGGGGAACGATCCCGGGCCTTCAGCATAGCAGGCGGGTACCCTCACCAGTCGGCCACGCTCAATCAACATGTATAATCCATCAGCCAGCCCCTACGGTTATGTTTACAGCGCTGATAGTCAAAAGATTGTGTAGTCTGTAAGTACAATTGTAATGAACCATTGCTCACCTTTCAGTGACCATACCATTAAAAATGACGCTATAATGGCATGTCGTGATGTAACTCAGATCGATGGCCTGCAAGCATCCAAATAACCCATGTAGATGGACAGCGATATTTAATGATGCAGTGTGTTCAAGTAGAGAAACAGATTAAAAACCAAAAGAGCAGGTTCAAGTGAGGAATTCATTATTATAAATATCTAAATAACAATTCACGAACTATAGTCTTCAAAGTTATTATGAGTCACCAGATGTCAAACTAGCACACTACTTGTTCAAAGATCAGAATACGTATTTACAAACTGCAAGCTATAATTGTTTGTTCTAGCATTCAACCGAGACGCAGAAATATGTTGACTCAATTCTACGACCACCACAATTACACACCTACCGTCATATGTGTTTCTGTACTTGATCCCGTCTGAGAGCATCAGAATAACTTTCCCAGAATTCAGACCACCATCAGTTCTCCATCAGACTACACACTCATTTTGTTAATTTTCTTCACATGTCTCACCTTGACACATGCAAGCAGTTTGAAACTCTCAAAACCTCGTGTGGCAAAGACGGCATAAACTTTCCAATTATTGGTTCAGGTGCGAGGTATAACAAATAAATTCTCTAACTCATCAAAGTAATGACGTATAAAATTATCTGAGTCAGCTCTTTTAGATATGCAAGTTGATTATGAAACCTCAAACGAATGTTCACTAGTATACTCTAATTCCTGCACAACCTCACGAACTTTAGAGGAATGTTTACAAAATAACGTCAGTAACATTCAGAGCCAGTAACATCGACGCAGGGACTTTGAAGCAAAGACTAAAACGCTTGCTTACTTTCAGATTTCAAGGAGAAATTAATACTCGGAAGAAATCGAACATATGCTTGACTCCTGTAGCTGGAATTTGTTACGTTTTGCTTGTGTTGAAAAAGCACTTGCCTGAAATAGTGAGAGGACGGCAAAGTGAGCTTTATTCACTACGTAAATGAGATATCGTTGTTTTCACTGAGTTTAGGACTTGTACTCATTTTTAATGAATATGAGGGCAAATGACAGTTTATACCGGTGTTATTAAGAATAAGTTTCATTCTAGTTTTGATAAAATTCAGAAAGCCAAAGTATCTCATTATATTTATGTGAAAATTGAATAATTTATGTTCATATTCATCATATTGCGTTCCAAATGTTTATAATTTTGTTAGGCTGTTTTTGAGCACCTGAAGCAACTAACGTTCATACACTGCACGTGTGTATACACAAATCAGGGCATTCTAGCATTTCAACACCAAACATTAGGATTCAAAGCCATTATGCAGGAGTTTTCCAATAACTTTACAAAAAAATGGCACAGTTTGATTAAACATTACTATCACTTAATAGAAAACTCATTGCCCACATTTCAGGGTAAGAAAGAAATGCTGGCTGAAAGCGATGTTAGAGGTGTATTTCAACTTCGTATTTTCGATAACATGGATCTTTATATGACGGTCCAAAGTAACGAAAATAAAAGTTTTACAGCCGTATAGTTAGTTCACGGATGGACTGTACAAATTTATATTATAATTTACACAACTAAAAAAATAATAAAACAGGTCAAACGAGGACTTAAATAACTAAACTTAACAATCAGATGCAATAAACTTAACAATGTACAACCCAAAATACTGATGAGTTACGAGGGAAAATATAGTAAAAAGTAAAAATTGAACTCAACAAAATAATTGAGGTTTTGTGCATGTGGTGGTGAGTGGTTTGGCAGCGATGAGCATTGTGTCCTCATGGTTGAATTTCATGTTAGAAGATCTACATCAAACTAGTCAGACTATGCTCACCTTTATAGCTTTGCATACTTTCTAGGAAACAATTGACAAAGATATCTTAACACCATGATAAACCTTAAATATAGTCATACTCTCGGTTCAAATTTAGAGTATTCATTACAATATACTAACGGACTCAAAAGTTATACAAGTTTATTAACGCTCAGAGGGTAAAAATGCTGAATACGAGTTAGATTACGTTCTTGATCTTGTCTTCGTATATTTACGGGTTAAAGTATCTCTCAATGAGTGGATGGAAGAGACATTGCTACCAAAATAATCTTAAAACACTATTCCTTCAAGAAGCTAGCATGTAAAAAAAGACATTTACTATCTGAGGTCAGAAACATGTTCGCTACCTTGTAAAAAAAAGCATGTATAGATTTATGTTTCAGTTTAAAACCACGCTAGAAAAAATTGGTAACTTTTAACTTGCGTAAGAGTGCTGCGCCTTATCTGCATACACTACGGTACATTAACGTTTCCAATGAGCTACAAACAATAAAATTATTGCTTAGTATAAATGTTAATTACAGTAGCAATAACTCTTGACTGACAGATATAAAATTGTGTTTCTTTTAAAAATAAACTCATCAATTCTTCTGTAAACACGAGTAAAATAATTTATTTCCTGAATAACTATTTTACACATTTGCATGAATTCGCTGAATAATCATGAAGCAAGAACACGAGTACGATAAAAAATTACGACTACAGCATCACAATCCTAAATGATGGTGAAGCCAATGAAGACGGAGGTAGAGTTCAGTGCCAGTTTACAATTCTAAGAACGGCTTATCAGTCAGGCGTTGTCATTTTGCTTAATCAAGGCCAATATGAAAATGGACTCTCTGAAAGAATTGATAATTATATTAAAACTTTGCGTTTCGGATAGATGAGAGTAAAGTCGTTCAAAGAGGAACGTATTTGATAGCATTACAGAACTTATTCATGCATGGTATTAAGTTTCATTCGAACGAGCCTTTTGGAGCCTGTATAAAGATAAGGTTTTTAAAATTTTCATTTTGATGCATTTTAGTTGCACAATAGAGCTATCGTATAAATAACGGTATCTGATATACAATATTTTTGTTCATAAAACTCATCCCGTTCTTCTCCCAATTTAAGAAAATTAAATTTTAAATAAAATGATTGGTCTTCGTGACCGAAAATCATAGTTCATCTTTAGGGCAAACGACCAAGAAACGCTTGTGATATTTTTTTGGTTTACAGTTCTGTTTTTTTAATAGGTATTGGTTAGAAATTCATGGGAGAAAATGGCAATGCAAATGCATTCCATTCGTTTTTTATTACGTGTACTCCTGTCGATTATATTATGTTTTGTTCTCTACGACTCACATTAATGACCTTATTTATCTCTGAACACTCTAGTTTATGCATAAGTTTTAAAACATCTGGAGTCGTGAAACTGCTACGTTATTCCATTCAATTATCTAATTATCAGTATACGAGGCGAGATTAACAATGGAAAATACATCAATGGTACGCGTTTTAGAAAATACATTTGCACACAAAGTCAGCATTTCAACGTTGTTGAAGCTGGTTTTTATGACTTTTGCTCAAATTTCCGACGATTGTTCTTCCAAAGTAAATTATTAGATATTTTCCAATCATTTTAAATTTTCCTCATATTCCAATGGAAAGTTGTGAGAGACATAGTACACTATCATGAAATGCACATAGTCGTAAAATTCATAATTCCTACCCTCAATAAGTTTCTTATTTTCGTGGCGATAACAGATAATAGTACATTCTGTTTATACACTGTCTAGTGTTCTCGCCCTTCCTCCTTTAGCTACTGCTCCACTACACTTTACATACTAATAATACTGATTTTGTAACATTATGTTGAGGTAAAGTTCAGCATAGAATTGAATTTTTCACCGATTTGTTCTGAGCTCCATCACTTTACATTACATATAAAGCTTGTTTCCCGTATTGTTAGGATGAAACACACTATGCTGGAACAATGATAGCCTTCAAAACCAAATTACAACCTCCATCATAAACAATAGTGTCTGAATCTGAACACTGACTAAATGTTAAGTTCCTGGAGTTATTTCACTGCCAATAACTCGTACAACCTCAGCAAACTTTCATCACTTATCTTTCGACCGCAGATGAAGAGGAAATGACGCGAATGACTGATATTGTGTGATTTTATCTCTCTGTTTCCGGTTCTGTAGCAACGGAATTATTTGACATGGTTTTGTCTTCATTCTTGTAGCGACGATGCAGATGCTCGGAGACCATGGAGGCCATGGTCACTGTCTTCATCGTCATGTTCTCGCCCTTCGAGAGACGGTGTTCCATGGAGAGGAGATGCAGAAGATCTATCTCCTTCAGGAATGCTGCCTTCGCCCTGCGAAAATGTACAGTGAATCAGCACTATGAATGGAGATCAGCCATTTCCATGTGAGATCATACAATACTCAATCGTGGAACTATTGTTGATTTGTAACAGCAATGCAAGAATTAGTTTGAATTAAAATGAGTTTATTTAAATGGTTTGATGAATTGAGGTGAACATCCATCATGGTTTATAATTTAGACGTTCAGACGTTTAGTTGTACTATTTTGGAAACACACGTTACAATATTCGATATCAATTATATCACAGTACAGCTTCTAAAATAATAGACCTATTAGACCCGAGACATGAAATCTCGATGCAATAAAGAATAATTGACCTAATAATAGAACAATTTCTGTCTCTGAGAAGGACGGAGTAAAAGAATATTTTAAGGTCAACCCTTAATAACAGCAGAAGAGGTCAACATTTGAGAGAAAAAACTGCTCTCCAGATTTGTTACATTTAAAGCTTTAATGTAACAAGTTCTTTGAGATCTTATCGAAATCAGAGCACGACTTGATTGTGGTGTGCTTGTTACTGACGTTTGTGACTAAGTAAGCAGCAGAAATGTTTAGTTAGCAGGCAAGGCAAAAAAGTTCATTCGAGTTAGGAAACATGGTTGTGCTCAGTCTCAAAATGAACCAGGGTCGCAAGAAAAACTTTCAAAAAATATTGAAGAATGAGAGACCAAAAGGGAAATTGATAAATGAAAAAAATCGTTTTTGAATTAGAAATTCCTCCCAGTACCATTTCTATCAAATGCATAGAAATGGAATTTGAGGTTTTTAGAGATACTTTTCTTCTGTCGGAAATAGCCGAGGTTGCGCCTCATTATTGATGCAAAAGAATTTTGAACAATCAACAGTTATGGCCCCAAAAATTTGGTTACAATTTTTGAAAAAAAAATTTCAGAGAGACGATTCAACAATGAGAGCTGTAAAAGCATGAAAATTGTATCATTCAGGTTTTTGTCCAACGTGCGTTATAAACTCTATAAAAGCTTTTCTATGATATGTTTCATCCTCCTAACGATGTTACATTTCCAGATTATTTTTACAAAAATAAAAATGCCTTCTTAGTTTCATTTCGTATAATCCATTGTTCTTGTATATTATTGTTCTATTTCATTACTAAACGTGACTTGGAATTGATGATTTCTGTTTTCCTACAAATTGTTGTTGCATTACCCTACACTCAAAATATATCGTAACCAATTAATCTCTTTATCCTCCCTGTCAACTAAATTTGAAATGCTTCCCATAACCTTGGGCTGATAAGATCATAGGCCGATCACTTTGTCATTAATTTCCTGTCACGAAACCTAAAAAAAACAATTTCATCAATACAAGATTACCCAAAATCTTGATTCAGTTCAACTTGATCATATAATCCTCACCTTAAATACAAAATCAACCTAAACAACAGAATATCACAGCGGCCGCACGTGATTGAAATATCTATGTATAATTGAGGTGCCTGTGCGTGATTGATGCCTTTACGTTAGACGGCATGGGACTTGGGTAGCAACTCAGGAATGGACCAAACGGCTCGTTCCTGTTACCATATTTTATTCTATTCTATTCTTTTTTATTCTATTTTATTCTAGTCATTCGGGTCAAAAAAAGGACTCTCAGACCTTGCAGCATGGTTTCATAAGACCCTGCAATCCATTAGTATAGAAACAAAGGAGAAAACAATTGTAATGATATTGATGAACAAGACATTCAACTTTAGATTTTAAAAAGCCTTATCGTTAAGATCCTTAAGTGGAAGAAATAGAGCCGTTGATAATACCACAAATGGTGGTAATGTTCTCACAATTGAAGCAAAACTTAAAACTGAAAGAGCTCATTGCGCAGCTATTGATGACAATCAATTGCTGATAACACAGTCCAATTCTTCGCTGAGGTGAGCAGGTACTCACAGAGATAACCTCTAATTAAATACGTTGCTCAAGTGCAGTCATAGATCTAAAGCTTACAAGTTAACGGAACCCCTGAACTATGTCGAGGCTCTTCTACAGTCATGTATCGTTGTTAATCGTAACTAACAGTCAAAATTTAAGCTTTGAAGAGTTTGTATATGCAGGAAAACGTTAATGAAAATAACGGGGAACACTGAATATGATGAAGAAATACTCTAAAAAGCACTGCAAGTTGTAAATAATACATATAATGATGGTGAAAATACTGAGGTTTGAATGTACCTGGTTGGTTTCCCATAAATAGATAAATGCGTACACAATGATGGCGGTTTACAGTGTTAGTGATCATTTTTCGCTATGTGTTCACTTGATTGCTTAAAATTAAACAAAAATACTATTAAAGTATTAATATGGCATTCTTGCCCATGGATTAGAATGGATGATAAGCAAGTAGTTATGCAAATAGGATGGTATGATTTTGGATTTGTCATTTGTTGTAGATTTTACTATTTCAGCTTAGTCTAAACTTGTACAATGCAATGGTGTGTGTTCATTTACGCTACTTGATATTTTTTTTGCTCCTTAATAGCTCGAAGGTGTAAGTACTAACAGGTAAATTTATTCCAAAGTCTCAACCTTTATTTTGACTTACAACCTTGGCAGAGCAACCATGATTCAAGAGACAGATATATATATATAAATATATATATATATGTATATATATATATATATGCATACATAAATACCCATGCATATATGCGTTTATATCCCCTGTCATAAAATAAATCTGTGCACCTGCTATCTGGAACGTTGATCATAAATGACACTCGAGTTCTTCCGTCTAAATCTTGTTGCGACTTTGCATCAAGATGTGTGATAGTATCTGCTCACGACCAGTTATTTGCCCCGTGTCATTTCAATGCAATTGGAGAGACGGAATCCCTCACAGGAGAGTTGTGTGAAGAGGTTTATCTTGCGTGATCCTTATCTGAGGCACTGAAGTTTCAACGATATGAGTGCGCACTGATAAACCTCTTTCATAAAAATGAATGAACAGTAAATCTGGGTACAAATTTACTGCTCGTACTTTAGTAAAACTGGCAATGTTGGTGATCACAACGTATGTACACGAGCCTTCAGCAAATATGAACAATTATTCTCCTCTTTTCTTTTCCGAGAACTGTTTTTGTACAGCAATTCAAGATAACATATCTGTGATCTCGAGCACATCTCCAAACTACCGACGATTCTACACTAAGATCTCCAGTAATCACGTTACAGCATCTTCTTTCTTCACTCTATGTACCATTATTTGATAAATGTGTACGAGAATGAAATTGGTGAACTTTCATTATCCTGCTCTATGATGTTTGGTAATTACCCAAACTACAGAAGAAATGAAAACGAAAAGAAATAAATTAAATTAAAAACCTAACAAAATTGTGTTAACGGTTCGATTTCTGGAGAATCTTGCATGTTTCATGAAAAGAAGACACAGCAAAGTAGAAAATATCTTCAATGAAAAACGTTTCAGATGTAAAAAATATAATCACCAGTAAACGAAAGTGTTAAGAAATAGGGAAAATTAAACTTTCATTGTTCCCGTCACCAAGTTTTACTGCAGTGATGAGGGATCTTTGTACACCAGAACGTTTGCCATTCAATATATTTCCTGCGTTAGCTCTTCTTTTTCTATTAAATAATACACAGCAAGTTTTATTATTATAAAACGTTGGTAGTGTTGAAGCTTCAAGGACATTGCATCAACGATTAAAGTTTTCAGCTGCCGAGCTCAAAATTAAGGGTTGCATCGGATTGAAAAGTAGACGTTGGTTCTAGTAGTTACTATTCTCATAAGTACCATTAAAAACAATCAGCAATCTCAAAGTCGTATTTTGTCTGCACGAACTGCAGTGAACTAAAGGGTGACCAAATCGTGAATTGTTCAAGTTTCCTGTTCATACATTTTGCAGAATATACAACACCCAAATGCAGGTGACATTCTTTTTGCATTACTAAACCACAAATAAGTTATGAATCACCTATCATCGCTTACTAATTAAAAATTGTAATAGTTTATGTTCAGTGCTTTTTAAACTGAACTAAATCTTCAGACGGAGCACGATGGGTTCAAATTAGACTGTAAGCTGAAGAATATTTTTTCAATTGTAAAAAAGATTATCGCTTTTCAAAATCCTTATGGACCCCTTATTTCAATTTATTTGCGTCGAAGTTAACTGACTTTTTTTGGCAAACACATATCATAAAGTCAACTCTTCAATTTAAAAAAATATGTAGACAGTTCAAAGTTCGTCGTTTTGACATGAATACAAGCAGATCAAATGAAGTATTCTGTACATAAATTTAATGTCAGAGATAAATGCTGCATATCTACACCGTGTGTTTCGTACGAGAGTTTCCGGAAACTTAAAACTGAAGTGGTTGTCCACACTCGCTTGAGTTCAAGAGGGTAGTCGTGATACTGGTCCTTTTTTGTTTAAAAATGCAGTAATGGAGGCTAGCTTGCGGCTTTGATACCGCATGCATAAATTTAATTTGGTGCATAAATTTGATTTTTACTTTCAGGACTGAAGAAGTTTACACTGACAACTCTCATACAGTAATTGATTGAAGTGTCAACGTTTGAAAGATGAACGGCTTGTCATGTGATATTGAGCAATTCCCTTATTGTATGCAATTGCTACTAAATTTAAAACAATACTTTATTCTGGTACAAAAACTTTGGCAATCTACTTTCAAGCTGAAATGCTAGTATTTACTTACTATCAAATAGTATACATTTTCTTTAGGAATTATGGAAAGATTCACAGTTCTGAATTGTTTTCAAATAAAGTCATTTGGCGATTATATTGAACATTCGCCGTATTTCCGTTGTTAGTTTGCAGACAATTATTCAATAAAATTGTATAAAAATTAAAAAATGATTGAACGTGTAGAATAATTGCCACAGCACTACATTTTAAACGATCATTTCTTTTTAAATAGAGAATAAATTAGAAAATTCTCTCGACCAAAGTAATAACTGATCATTGTATCACAAACACATTTATCCTCTATATCTCGAATTATATGCCTAATACTTCAATGTTAAGAACATCAATCACGTGAATTACAATCCTGTACTTCTTCTTAATCAGTGGTTAGGTTATCAGCAAGGTCGATCATATGCTGAGGTACGACATGCTTTAAGAACTCATTTATATTGGTGAAACATCCGTCAGTCTCATACACAAATGAACAATCTTTCTTACTATTTGGGCTTTACCTTTATGTCGAGATGGCTGTCGAAACACTTGCGCAGGAATATCAGCTAAATCAAAGTTATAAAAATAGAGAACTTCCTGCTATCGGGTATGCTACAACAACCTATTTTTATCTAAGAAGGGCCCAAGTTAATTGAGAAATTAAAGGTAGAGCGTAATTTTTTCTTCATACTGAGGCTTAGGTATAAATCTCATCATCAGCGAGAAGGGGTAGCTTAGGGCTACCACATTTAATGGTGGTATTAATACCGAAATGTTCGAATAGGTGCCGAGTATTTTTTATTCCTTTTGGTCTCCTAATGACCTAGTAGATACATAATAAAGTTAAATAAATATATATGAATGTAAAATTCATTATTATGGAAAGAAGACTAAAAAATTTGCTCTCTTTTGATTATAAGCATTAGGCGTGGGATTTAAATGATGTTGTGAAGTGTAACATGACAAAGTATGGTGGTGAAAGCGATATTATCAATAATACTATAAAGTCGTTGTATAATATTCTTACTCTCCCCTAAGATGATACGAATCATGCATTATACTGAACACAAAAATCCTTCAACTTTGTTCGTCATTTAACACGTGTAGGCGAGTTCTCGTTCAGGTATGCACACGCATACTGTATGTTCGTCCGTGCTTAGTTTCAACATACCTTACGTTTGAATAAACTGACATGTACAATATAACAATACAATAAACAGGCATGTTGAAATGAAAATTAACTGCCGTGTTGAAAGTTAAAATTTACGCGTTTTATGTGCATCCATGAACGACACTCGCGTACGCGTGTCTAAGGCACAGTTTTTGTCAGCCTCGTCTTTATGAACTTACGTGCACTGAAACCTTTCTCCACTTCGCTCTTCGATTCTGGAACCAGGTTTTAACCTAGGCAGGAAATACACCAGAATAAATTAAATTTGCACGAAAATTATGCGCAAGCACTACAAATTACGTACTTTAAATTAAATGAATAAAATCTGATATGGAATCAGTTCAAAAGAACTACATTGGTAATCCACGCAATGAACCAGTTGGTTAATTTTTGGATCTATATTGAAGTCTCACTGACACAGGTAATCACACACAGACAGACAGTCAATCATTAAACTATCAATGGATTCCAGTGACCTTTGTTTCTTGTACTAGGACCCGTTCTCCCCTCCCCCTTCAATATTGAAGACATTATTAAAAAGGTCCTCAACGGTAGGAGTGACACAGAAACACCTGTTCCCAAGCTTGATTTTTTAGAAGTGACGGATACTTTAGTCTTTTTTAGCATAATATGTAAAAGTTTTCATAAATAGTAAACGAATACGTCAATTTATCAAGCCATGAACTAAGCTAGTTCATGTTTATTGGCATGTTCATGTTCCAGTCAGGAGCTCTTGGCATGTGGTTCAAGCGCGTACCAGCTGTCTTCTGAACGTACCAGCTGTCTTCTGTACGTACCAGCTGTCTTCTGAACGTACCAGCTGTCTTCTGAACGTATCAGCTGTCTTCTGAACGTACCAGCTGTCTTCTGAACGTACCAGCTATCTTCTGAACGTACCAGCTATCTTCTGAACGTACCAGCTGTCTTCTGTATATACCAGCTGTCTTCTGTACGGACCAGCAGCTCCATATACATACCAGGAACACTGTGTACACACCTGTTACCGCCTGCTTGTAATGTACACATTCGTACATTTGACCATCGAAAACAGGAAGGAATAGCTAATCTCATCTGAATTTTATTCGTCAAATGTACGGCTTATACAAATAAGGATGATTACCAACGTTCTAGAGTTAAACAAACAAAATACTTGGATTTTGAGTGGCCAATGTGATTTCTCCATCAGTTCAATTCAGAGGTACACTTCAATCAAACGGTTTTTGCCAAATATTTAGCGTTCAAAATGATAGAATGATTATATGGAGTGAAGATTTTGTTTCCAGGAAACACAATTTTTCGCCAGTTCAATTTTTTCAACTTTGCGAAAACTTGGTGCTTAAACCAGTGTAACTTCATGGTCGGTCAAAAAATTCTTGAACATTGTTTTCTTAATTTCCGTAGGCTACCATAATTTAGGTTAATCTCCATAACCTGGTGATTAACATCTTGCTTTTAGCCCCAACTGAACTGGACCTTATCTTTGACTTGTGACAACTAAGTCACATGGATGTTTTATTATAGCTTCAGCCAGCCACTTCTATGAGCCTGCATAATGCAGCTTATAGAAGCTACATAGGATCATGAAGTCTCTGTGGACTTCATGCAGTGCTGCCTAAAGCACCACTCATTCAAAATCTTTCTTCTTCTACCTCTGCCTGAACCTCTTCCTCATCCACTGTTTTTCTTAAGCCTCACTCTATTCCCTCAGACATTGCCTATACTTCCCCTTCATCCTACTAGCCTTTACTGACCCTTTTCTCTATCCATGAGGCACTTAACCCACCATTGTCTGCTAGCGGTACTTCTCTCTACCGTCGTGTCCACAACATGCAAAGTTAACTTGTCTCACTGTGAACACTCCAATTGGTAGCGGTACTGAGAGTTACTGTTAGTATACAAAGAGTTGAAGTTCCTTCTCTTTCACACTCATACACCATTAAATGTACACTACATTCCCTACCTGTCGCTCGTGCAGCCCCAGCTCTTCAGCCAGCTGACGCCTGTGTACAGGAGTGATGTACTTCTGCACTGCGAACACCTCCTCCAGGCGGCGTGTCTGGACGCCCGTAAACCGCACCTGGCCACCCCGGCGCCGAGAGCGGGAGTGGCACGCGAGGCCGGGGCCTGGGTACGGGTACGTGGAACCTGAACAACAACAAAAAAAGTTATAAATTCATTTTATATTCACTGGCTGAATTTCTTTATGTGATATAACAAGATTTCATCATCTGAAGAAACACGCCCACTGAAACCTCTGAACACAAACATCAGTACATTGTTTCTCCTGATCCTCTTTTCAAGAAGAAAAATTATTTGAAACATAACATCATTGGGTGCTTCTTGGTTTCTCTAATGCTATGAAGCTGGCAGTCTGAAAAGTAAATTTTCATCATAATCCGGTCAGTATATTCATCAGTCAAATCAATTTCCATTTTGGGCAGTAATACGAGTACTTATTATTTATTCTTCTTCGTTTATGATCATCACTTACTGTGTGTACCGGTAACATATGCTTTGGAAAACATCGGTTATTTGACAGAAATAAGAAAAGGAGAAAAACAGTTCATTCCAATGAAGTTGATACATGATGTATGCATTAACATTAAGCTTTCAAGCCCCTTATTATTGAAATCTTAAAGGGGTAGAAGTACATTTTTGATAATACCACAAACGTTATTTTTGTTTTTTGATACTCAACGAATACTACACGTAAGTCAGGCTTGTGAACAAAGAAACTTGAGCTTGCACATGTGTTGCGCATCACCAGGTCGCTGTATGAGATGACACGACCCAGCGTTCTGTATCAGTGCGTGTTTAGAGCTCTCTAAAAACGCTGTTGTTAGCTAAATTCCTCTTCTTGTGAGAAAACTCAATCGTCTGCTGTTAAGTTTACATTCAATTTTTCCAAACAGATTAACAATTTTTACTTGTAGTTGAGCATTTTGGAGAGCGTTGAGAGCTGTACATCTCACTTTATGATTGTTGTAATAAGTAGAAGGGATGTGCGAGAGATTTAGAACTGAAAGTGTGGCGGCCAGCAGAGTTTCGTAATATATGTTCTTCAAAGCTACACTCTGAAATGAAAATGCTACAAAAAATAACCAAATTGGGTAACACCAAATTACATACAGTGCTATTACTTTTCATTTTTCCACAAAGTACGAGTTTTGTTATGTAAACAGGGTGAAAAATTTGAAATTATTCATAGAGTGTACAAAAATCCGGACAGAGTGTTTATCATGATACAGTAGTTTTCTGATATTAAACTTACAGTACGGCAATAGTCGGTCAATCATTGAGAGTAGGAATCTTTCATACAAGGATTTTTCTTCGTAAAGAGACAGTAGTACAAAAAGTCTAATTAAAAAGTTTAGATGTACTCAAAAATGAGACTTTCGTACGGAAGTTTAAATGTGATGATGTACTGAATATAAATGACACAAAAAGTTTTAGCTTAGTGTTAAAATTCTGGTTAGAAATAAGCACAATAGCTACACAAATGCAATATAGTTTTACGAACCAATTTGCCAAAATTCATGAAAAACAATGTTATTTCTTGCTCAAACATAATCATAATTTATGCAAGGCTGAAGACTTTTACAATTCAAACTTCATCATAATTCCTGCGAGGCTGAGCACTTTTATAGGCAATTGTGCAAGCCCAGAAACTAGAACATCTCGTTGATGGCAGACAGATAGTACAAGCCATCAGGCATTGATAAAAAACAACCAAAACAAAAACGTATATTTCCAATAAAGTTGGTACATAAGAAATGTAACAGCATTGGTTTTTAAAGATGTCTTATCATAAAATCCTTAAGTGGTAGGTATTCTATGCGTAGTAGATGATAGAACAGCAGTACCTACGGGTATAAGCAAACATTCACATCACGCAATAAACTTTAAATATACATGGGGAAACAAATGAAACTTCACTTTTTCAATGATAACTTAACAGGTAGTCATTGGTGATACATGTAAATTCTGACATGCTAGGTATTATACGCATTTTAGGTGATAAGCGAAATATTTTCTTTAGGTACAGCTTAGAATTGACATCATTACATTTAACTGAATTGGATGTTTAACATCCGAGAAAGACCGAAAAAGGAAAATTATGAGAGTGGAAACTTGAAACAAAGTTGTAATTGTTAGTAATTTGAAATTGTAATTTCTAATTACTGGTTGACCGTATGGTATGGCTTGCTGATGATCGATTTAATTTAATCATTATTACAGTTATCTGTAAATATCCTCGTGTTTAATATGAACGGACGTTACATATCAGAGAAAAAGATTAAAAAATAAAACAAAATATAACAATGAATGTGTCAAATTTTCAATATTTAGATGTTGATATAGATAAGCAAAGCAATCACTAACATTGACGTATAAATTTTTTGATTATGCCTTCGATAAGTAAAAAAATAAAAAAAAGATTAAAAGAAAGCTTTTTATTTTGCAGAAAAATAAAGTACACTTCACCTAAGAACTACATACATGAAATACCGAGTCCATTGCTTCTAAAAAATAGTTGCATGCACATTTATTTTCAACACATTTTTACAACGCCTTTGTATTAAATTGTGCTGGAAAATTGTTGTGTACCAAAAGATTTTATGCATACACGAATGATTCCAAGTTTCAGGTTTTTAGTATAAGATCATGTCGAGTGAAACAAAATTATTACAATTTAAGCAATTTTTCCGTCTCTTATTTTTTATTCCTACTTTACTATTTATATTGTCTACCCGAAACTAAACCCGATTTAAAATATTTTCCAACCGAACTATGACAATCAAAACCGAGCCCTTGCACTAAGCAGGTTTATTCAAAAAACTCGCACGTTCCAACACTGGTATCTGTCTAATCTGATCAGTATTTTGAACTCGACATCCGTTGTTCTTTGGTCCACATTATCAATTAGAGAGCAGATCCAATACCTCAAGATTGACATTGAATGACAAAGTCCAATGTAGTTTACACAACAACACAGAAGGCTCGTGAACTTCAAAGACTTAATATTTAACGGCATCTCTGTCTCTCGTCCTTCTTGCAATTGACATCCAGAGAGTTCAATTCCTTGAATCAGACGTTAGAAAAAGACGCGGGCTCCTCAGAGATAACAGGTGTCAAGACCTCGTGCGTTATGCAAGCTACCGAGATTTTTTCGTGATGTGACGTTCGTGCGACGATGTGTCTGATAAACCCAAGTTCAAACGTCACACGACTCAGTTTAGTGAAGTTTAGTCGTGTGACGAACTTTAGATGCAAGGTGAAATGTCACAACGTAAGGTCACTTTGATGTACCTAAATTTGAGATTAAAGTTGAATCGTGAAAACATACGAAAACTACTTGGTGTACCTGAATTTTGAATCCAGATTTAAACGTCCCTACAAATGTAATCACTTCAATGACCCCAAATTTAAAAACCAATGAAAAGTTAAAACACAAAAAGATTACTTGATATACGTAAATTTAAAACCCAAGTTTTACTGTCCCAATACGAACAATCATTACGATGAACGCTACTTGTAAACCCAAGTTTAAGCGTCACAACACGAAAAATTACTGCGATGAATCTAAATTTTAACTTCAAGGTAAGTTTTTTTGATTGACAAAGCGTGAACGAGCCGTAAACAATGTTCTGATAAGCTGTGCTTTTGAGCCACAGAACTGATCCAGAGGCAGACAAGGGCGTCGAACTAAAAATGAAATTGTTACAGTAAAACATGAAACTATCAGCTAGACAAAATTAGATTGAAACATGCTTTGACTTTGATGTCGAATTCGCAGTGATTAGCATACGATTATTTTGGCGTTACCTGAAAATACGCAAGTTAATTTACTAACGAAGTAGTCTGGAAATAAAATTTTAAACTATCATCCTTCGAAGGCGATTGAATCTAAATGCTGACCCTTTCACATCAGTATGCATTGGTATCGTTGATACCGATGCATGAATTTTTCGTGGCCACCATGTATAGTTTTATGAACATATAGTAGTACTATGGTGTTTTATGGAAGCGTCATGGTGGTAACATGGTGTCATCATGGTTGTATTATGGGAGCACTATGGTTATATTATGGTTACATAATGGTGGTATTATGGTAACGTTATGATGATGCCATGGTAGCATTAAAATAGTAATTTGGTAGTTGAAGCGAGAGGCCCTTGCGCTGTTGTAACGACAATAAAGTCGTCAAACTCTACCCCTCTGACCTAGCGGGGAAATATCAGGCCAAATTATCTTAATAATGCAATATCTAATTGCGCGACGGCAACATTACTTCCGAAAGGGAACGTTCATGGGAGAATTTTCTATGTGGAAAATGACTACATTACAAAGTGGAAGTACTTACTAATGTTCGATGCTACAACTTGAATGAATATTTTTTTAAATTTCATTGGATAAATAGATGAAATACTAGAAACCAAATTGGGCATGCGTGCAACATGCTGATTGGACTATATTCAAAAGCCGTTAAAATGTTAAAGAATGATTAATTGTTGGAAGGCCCATATATTTAAACATCCTTTGCTAGGAGCGAGCGTTAAGGCAGCCCTTGCTATCTGAGGAGAGATAGGCAGGAAGGAAATAGAGCATGTTTCTAATAATTGGAAGATAGCGTCACCCTGGCTGGTGTTTTAGATGGATGCTTAAACTATGAATAAAAACAGAACAGCAGCTTCTGTGCAAAGAGATACATCAATATGTATATTGTATGATACATGTATGCCAAAGGGTCAGCAAAATGTAACTTGCAATGTTTCTTTAATTCTTGGTTAACGTAAAATCCTAAATATTATTAATCAACATTATTGCTTCCCGAGCGAACATTAACTAATGTCAAAGGTTAATACAGCTAATTTTTTCAATAATACCTATGACAGATGGAATGAGTTATAAGTAAATGATAGAGAAGCAGTATTTATTAAGATTGTAGTCAAAGAGCTTACCACACAACATCAATTGCTAATTTGATCAAAGTAATTTGTTCTCATCTTCAAGATAAGCATTTTGACGACGTTTCAAGTTACGTCCTTATGATTCCCTGATAAGTAACACTGGTATAAATGCCCAATGATAACAGTATTTCAAATGTTGCATTGGTGTCACCCATAAGCCCAACAATCCTAACAACCCTTTCTTCCTATTCCTTAACCGAAAATATTTCATTCATACCATCTCAACAATATCCTCCTCATCTCCACAATGTCCTCCTGATCTCCATAATATTCCTAAGTTATACTCCACAAATCTTACTCCAGTACACCATCTAAAAATATAAGCTGTTCAGGCATTTCTTTATAAGACTGTAAACAATGTTCTTTTTTATTTTATGCTAAATTTCATCCGTTAAGGACTAGTCGTTCGTCACCCATTTAATCGAAGCATGCAAAGTTTCTCCAAGTGTCAAAAACTTACAGTCCCCAACAAGGGAGTCAAGTTATTAGTAACTACTAATTTACCGGAAACGTGTTGAACAATATTGTTCACATTTCATGCCCCTAACAGACTCTCAATGTTAGTAAAACGATATGATTTCATTGTTATCTCGTGAACTGTAACTGCAGACAACCACCTACTGTCCAATACGTCATAGTCACCAACGCAAAATTCATGGAGATTGGATTCCTACTGTGCTCTAGCATTGCTGTTTTATATCACTGATGTGGTAGAAATCAGTTTTCTTATACACTCTGCTCGAAACGTGTGTACACATGTACTCAAGACCCGAGGATAGGCATGCTTGAAGATCCTCAGTGATTCTCTTCCCACTATGAGGACATTCACTGGGCACAAATAGTGGGATATATTTGTATTATAGTCTTACAAGGCGACAAGCCGTGCTTTAAGACGAATCTAAGCTGTTTGAAGCACCATTTTCAACTAAATAGGGATTCAGGTATATTCCTAAAGGGTATTAAAAACTGACGGAATTTTGGTATTTCTCATTTGCTACACATTAAATCGTTCAGCTTGATTAAGCGTATCAAACTGATTTACTCCACCAAGTATGTCAATGGCCTTACCAGGGTCGAAGAGGGTATAAAAATGAGGGGGTCTGCGTTCACAAAGGTGCCTCAGCATCATAGGATTCATTGGATTCATGCTGGTGGAGGGCAAGTTCTGCACTAAAGGTTCCATCATTCTTGGCCCTGGAATCTCTCGCACTGGAACACCACTGGGCACGATCCTAGGTGCCATGAACTGCGGCGGCGACGTTCTTTCATGACTAGGGTTCGTGACTTTAGGTAAGGGGTATCTAAACCTTGTAGAAGCGTATTGGTAATTGTCATATTCATTAAACGAGGATGGTGTAGGTATCATATGATCACTGGTAGGGGATGGATCGCTTGGAGTAGTGCTTGTAGTCGATCCTTGTCTGGAATAATATCTTCTGGCTTCCAAAGTTCCACTATGAGAGGCTACCTCAAGAAATTCAGGTCTCCTTCTCAACATTGAGTTCGATTCCGAAATAAAGACTCCTGATGAAACTATAGACGGAGTACACTGCGCAGGCGATACCATACTATCTGATCCTTCCGATATTGGTGATATAGAACTACAAACGTCAATATATTCGTTGGATAAATCATAGCGGTCGTCTTGGGTAGGTGGTGATCTTACACTGCAAGTATGAAGATCTAATGGTGATGACTGAGGTCTCGGCAAAATTCCAGTTTCGTCTAACGTAGGTATTGAAGGCTCGGTCAAGAGAAATGAAGAAGCAGAAGGTCTTTGAAACCCAAGAGCTGGCTCGATTATCACACCTGGTCTAACTGCAATGGGTTTTGCAATGGTCGTAATGGAAGGACCAGAAAGAACAGGTGTTTGGGAGATAGTTGAGATGTCTTCAGTCGAGTCACTGAGTAGTGTCTGAGATGAATCTCTCGATTTAGCAATGGAGTCATCTTTCTTTTTTGAAGATAATATACTGTCTATTGTGAACATACTGTTCGGAGGATAAAGCGTACGCATTAGAATGTAACGACCATCCAGTTTTTGCAAAAGTTAAGAGATATTTCAGAGGTCTTAGGAATTATATATGCGATTGGTTCTGCTATTGACTTTCATAACGTTAAAAAAACTTGGTCCTCATAACTATGAAAGTATTTCGAATGATCCAACTTGGGGGTTATATTCATTTCTAGATCTCTTCATGCAAAGCACTTGATAGAGAATCACCATAATACTTGGAACCACAGCACGTATCAAGTTACGACTGACTGCTCACGCTTCACCAGTCACAGTAACAGATCGCAACTTGAACAGAGCCTTCCTTCCATTTCCCGCACTCAAATCAAGTGCAATGAAAAGAACTGAAACGTTTGTCTGATAACGCCTGAGCAGGCCAGAAGCCCCGCCTATAGGTGAGGTTCGAGATTAAGAGAGACGACAGCCTCATTTTCCTGTTAAGCAGAATGCAACTTTATATACAATTATAAGTAATTTACTCTGGGCTTTGATAATAAAATGTTATTCCAAATGTCTTGCGTTTTTTCTTTATCAACGCACATACTCTACATCTGGCGCGAATGTGTCACAATTGTCAGATTTGGAAGATGGCGCGTAATAAAGGCTTGATTGCATCTCGACGGTGAGTTTTCCTTATCATGAAGACCTGATAAAAGTTCAAGTAGTAAACGAGGTGTCGTTTTGACTCCGATAAGGCGGTTATTTCTTGGTGATCTTCGCTAGAGTTTAATAAATAGCGATTCATGTTCAGGTAGAGCCTTGCATGGTCACTGTCATGCTCTTTTTGCATTTTGAAGCAATTCATGTTCTCGTATTCCAAACTTTGCTTGGTCACTGTAAAGCTCAGAAATCGCTTTCTGTGATTATTGTTCATACGGATTTTCGAATGATTACCGTCGGCAGGTGCGACACTTAATAGGGAAGCATGACTCTAGGTATAATAAATTGGTGATGCTCGTGCTAAAACTTGCGTAATATTCTAACACTTTATTGCCTTCAGACAATAGGAAATAAATCTTCAGCAGGCCCCTCGCTTAAAAAAGAACTCGCATCAATTCTACTCTTATAAATAACGAGAAGCAAAGTGTAAAAATATTAGGCCCATTTATTTTGGATTGGCTTCATATTGAACATTAAAGTTACGATGTCATTTACGCAAACAATCAAATCCACGCAGCACTTTTTTAATTCTAAGTCCACGTAGATTTCAAAAACTTATGTAGCCAGTACAAATAAATTTGTTGCTCTAATTCACAGGAATCTGTAGAGGTGTTTCATTTGAAATGCAACACGCCTTTAAGTTTGGCTTTCCTTCTCTCTAGGATCCTGGAAGTTATTTTCGTAAAATCTAAAGATGCACCTGTGCCCAAAGTCGTAATCTGACGCTCAAGTATGAAGAGAACATTCGTAGAGCCACTAAAGAGTGGGCTGGAGGAATCAATTTTCTTTCTTCAGAAGAAAAGTGCGGTAGAAAATATCTCTCCCGTCTAAGGACCATTGAAAGGAACATCGTGGATACAAATTTTTCCTGTACAAACGAGTAGTCTGAGATAAAATAAAGCAGTTATTGGAGACACATTGTTCTCATTTTTTTTATTCAACAAAACTTTATAAATTAAAATGATTGAATATCATCTTACTCGAGATGACAGGACAATCGCTGTTGAAGTTCGTTTAAATTCTGATTTTAAAACCTGCTTTAAAGATATGCCTATAAAGAGCAAGATAATTCATTTTAGGTTGAACGTTTTCTGCTGCCTTTAATGAATTTACCCAGCAATGGATTCAGAAATACCCGTAATAAATTCATTGGAATATCCTTTAAAAGATTTTTATTCATCAAAATGACATCAGTGATTCTAATTTGCTGACTTTTGTAACTGGAGAATCGAGGTAAAACTCTGTTTTCAAACCTTCGTAGAAACAATTTTATTGGGCATATAAGATTTACGAGAATTTTATGCTCTTACTAGACTACATTGCCCTCTTAAATGACGTCCAAGCAGAGCTCGTCACGTAGCGTGATCGCAAAATGGTGCTGCCAAGTTTTTAACTTTTACTAAAGATAGCTTCCGTCAAGCAGCCTTGGAAGTAAACTTAAGAAGAGTAGAAATGTAGATACACTTAAGTGCACAAGTACACACGACTAAAAACTAAAGTAAGTTTAGAAACGGGAATGTAAATGCACTCACACGCGAATGTACTTGCCACTAAAAATTGAAGTAGGTTTAGAAACAGGAGTGTAGATAACATTTATACGTGCATTTACGTACCACCAAACACGAAAGTCGACGTACAGGATAAGAACTTTGCAGATGAGATTCTTAGCTCATCACCTTTGACTCCTTATGCTACATCTTCCTTGACAGAAATTAACAGAAGCTACCGTCATTCCGTGCTGCAATATCTCGACTTCCGCACACTGGGGCAACTAGTCATGCCCAATAACTTTGTTGCCTCACCGATAAATGTGAAAGGTAAAAATAAACACACTTTTCCCCATATTTTAAGGTTGAATAAAATAAACAATTCCCTCTATCTACCATGGGATACACTTGAAATTTTAGGGAAATAAATTGAAATTAACGTTAATGTGGCAGTGATCATGGACTGACATCAGGTGCTTTCTTATTCATCAGAGTCCAAAAATTTTTGCAAATAGAAATTAGTACAGTAGAACTTTAGCTCCTCAGTCAAACCTCTGTAAATTTTTCAAGTTTAGTTAACGTGCTGTAGCTTGTAGCTCGAGAAAAACTTACCGAATTTTTAAACAGATGTATGCTTCAGTGAAAGAAGTAATTGTTGATTGAATCGCTTTCAAATGATAGTCAACAATGCCTGGGATGTGAACTTAAAAAGGAGACATTTAGGCCATCTTGATCACAGTTAGGTGTTACACAAACGCATTCTAATCATACGGATAACATTAGCAACTTATGAAGGCTATGGATGATACGAGTTTATCTTAGAGCATTTGAAGCTTTCATTATCAACTCGCCCTACATAAACAATACACGAGAATAGAGCTTAGATTCAGGCTTTAAAATATAATGTCTAAACTCTAACACCATTTTTTGGTTCAATATTTAGTCATATGAGAAGAACTGTTCAATGAAAAACAATTAAAAGCTATCTACAATTTTTAGACGTACGTAAAAATATCTACAATTTACTGTTTTTAAGTTCAATTTGGACGTAAGGAAACCGTGCAAAATTTATTTATGTGTATACCAATATAGAAATTGATTTGTCAGAGATTCAAAAATACGTGTTATAGTGTATCAAAACTATAGTAAAATCAAATGTATTCGAAATACCTACGTTCAAAACCCGTAATCGAAAATAATTTGTATGAAACATTTGTAACAAATTTTTATTATTATTATTGTTATTATTATTATTATTTACACCATTAATTTACCTTTAATGAAAAACGTTCACATTGATTACAACAAAATAAAATTATGATAACGGGAAAAAAAGGACGTCTCCTAACATGTTTCCTGCGACTGCCTAGCCGGTGCAAATCTTTACTTTGTACACACAGTCACTAGAAAGCTTTGAAAAAATTACAGAACCTAACCTGAGTGACCCACCGGTGGGTCACTTCGCAGGCAATGTATTAGTGTCATTTAATTTGAACGCGTTTAGCTTAGACTCTTGTGACGGAGTTGGAAGCAGTAAAGAAAACTGAAAATTTACTATAAGCAGATCACCATATACTTTGACAGCTTGCTAATGTTTGTTCACGGGAAATGTAGTATGAAAATAAATGATCGCCTAACTACATGAGTTCAGTGAAGTATCATACATTCTCCACATTTGAGAAACCGAAAATTTAAATTAATTTTATAAAGCTCTTGAGTTTAATTTTCTTGGACCGCAATTGAGTTTTAATTTTCAATGACAAATTATGGTTCAGAGATTAGTACATTGCTCCCTTATGGTGGAATATAGGGGAGAACTAAAGACCTAACCTTCTACTGGTTCATCGCTCTGATGGTTGTTCCTAACACGTTGACTCCGAAGTGGTACGTATGTGGACCACTTAGGCTCTGTAATTTCTTCAGATCCTTCTAGTGACTATGCGTACAAAGTGAAGTTTTACCCCAATCAGGCAATCGGAGGCAACGTGTTAAGACTAAGTTGTTTGCACAGATAAATGCTGAATGATAAACTCGTGCTCAATAAAATTTTATCTCTGCATTCTAGTCTCCGTATATCCATGAATTTGAATGCCCGCTTAATAAAATGCTTTGTGTAAACCCTAAGGTACAACATAATTGTCCTAATTAAAACGTTTGATAGCTTAGTTTAATTTTTATTGAATTTTTAATATTTTCTGGTACATTTTAGAATACTCGTACAATATGTTACGGTCTTCTCTGTCGTATCCAGGCTAGCTGGCGAAAATGAGCCTATGTTCCAAACGTTCAAGTTCAATGCTTCTAAGATACGTTTTCCATCATATTCTTCATTAACAAGCTTAGATATTCTTAATCTAATGAAATACTAATGTAGAGAGAGAATAAAATTATAATTCATGGTTAAGTATTTTAGAATTGTTACTTATGAATCCAACTAACGTACGAGAAAAACGAATTCAAATTGTTTTTTAAATTTATCATAGAAATACTATGTAGATATACTGTAAACATTGGTTAACGAAGATTTAATTCCAAAGGACACTACATTTACAAAATTATAACTCTTAAATATATCTTCTTCAGTTCCAACTCAGATTTTACGTTGATTTTACTCTGAACTTGATTGTAGGACAAGAGATGCCGATTACGGAGCAGTAATTCACACAACAACCACCGTTTGGTTGAAGCACAAACCAAACGTAGCAGACATCCAGGCACCTGCTGTGAATTTTACCCATGCTCTAACTCATAGTGAATGATTCATCGTGATCCATCTTCAGTGGAGTGCCATGTAATCAGGCTAGATACGTGAGGTGACAAGCCTTATCTCATACATAAAAAGATTAAAACATTGAAAATTGCTGAAGTAACTTCTAGCTTCTCAAGCCGAATGACTGTCAGGACTGCTCGGAGAATTGCCGCAGATTAGATAGTCGAGAGATGTTGAACCAGTGATTTGCAATAGAGAATGTCATTATTTTTTTAATTTTCCTCTTGTTTTTGTGGAAGAGAACTGTACCGGACATATAATCTCCTTGAAAAGATAGAACGAATTTGATATCGGTCACCTCTGAAGAAGTTAATTATAGGTATAACTGATAAATAACACATCAGCTCTGAGCCTAGCACTTGTAGGATTATGTGTTCAGGGAATGATAAAATATTATCAGAATCTCATACACAACACAGGAATGAACATCAGTAAGAACAAACTTAGAGGGAAAGAATTTGTGAGTTCCAGTTGCAGCGGAGATAATGAATTGGAAAAATACATTTTATCACCGAGAAGCTTATTACACTGACATAAAAAGGTATTTAACACGTTTGTTGCGATTGCCTGATTAGTGTAAAACTTCACTTTGTACGCATAGTCACTAGAAGGACCTGAAAAAATTACAGAACCTACCCTAAGTGACCCACCGGTGGGTCGCATCGCAACAAACGTGTTAAAAAACGCACGTATGCAACATGTATAACTGAAATAGTATGCATGAAGTATAGTACAAGCAGCTTCTGTAAAGTGAGTCTGGAATTCTAAACAGCTAGCATAGAAGAAAAAAACTTTATCCCATTCAGGGTTGCACGAAATATGCGAAGGTTTTTCAATTCGTAATGCTAACATCTTAAGACTAGTGATCATATGTACCTTCAGCGACTGTTTCCGTCCATCTTGTGACTTGAGGTAGAGGCTCATAGGGACACGTGCGATGATCTGGATGTTTAATGAAATAGTTTTCAGTCAGTCGTCAGCCTACCTGGTCTTTGCGTCACAAATAGAGAAAATTCGAGGGCTGCCTGTGGATTTCAACCCTCGAAACCAGGCAGCTGGCAGCACAAACACATATAGCTTACCATCCGAGTGTAGTAGAAGCTAAACGCGGAAAACAATTTCAACAATTGAAAGCATTTACTGCATGCCTCAGATCATATTTTGGAGAATGTAAAGACCGAGAGGATTCACTGCATCAACTAACTACTTGAGGTTAAGGTGCGATAATTATAATACTAGCGCAGGCTACAGAACCCAGAAAACAGACATGTACGAAAACTTCGACTTTAAAACTATTTTCAACTGTATGCAAGACTGATCAGTTAACAGATTTATCTACTAATATTAGATTTTAAAAATAAATAAAATTATATCGAGATATACACGAATTTCGGAAAATATGTGAAACAAATTCAATTTTTCAATACTTCTAGCAATAACTAAATGATGCGTTAGAGCACAAGAAGCGTCAGAGATCTTTCATAATTTCTTTTATTATAAAGAAAAACCGTAACTTCAAATTCGTCTTGAATGTTTTATTCGATTTTTTCCTCGGTACATCGAATTTATTTAACTCCAAGCCATATTTTTCATCACGTAAAATGCATAAATGAGACATTGAATGAGATTAATTTAGGTCAAATTCATTTTTTTTAAATTCAAGTCATCTTATTCTAGACCTTAGTATGGACAAACTAAAACTAAATTGCTGACTAGAATAAGAAACAAAATAAGAGCCTGCCACTACCTCTTGCCCTATGACCTTGCTGTTTAAATGTCCTTACTAATTATGACTTCTTATTTTCATAGCAGTCAGTACTTGAGGGTTTCTCGGTGAACGCACAAACAGAAAATTAGGCAAAGTTTAAAAGCTTTCTGATCCTTAAACTCGTGAGAAAGTCATGTCTGCGGTCACTGTCATCCGGATTAACACCGCTCTAATGCTTTTCTAAAGTAAATTGATCTTTAAGACGTTCTGTATGCCATTTTTCAAGGACATGTGTAAGAAATAATGGGTTAACGACGTGCTCATCGTTTCTATTAGCTTCAACAGGTTTTTTATGTTGGTTGGTTCTATGTTGAATTTTACAGATAATTACTGCACTGAAAGTTTTCTGCCAATATATGTAAACAGCTGTTTTAGAAATGAACTTCAGTCTACTAATAACTAACACAGGAAATTTGAAGTAATCAGGTCTTTCACTCTGGCAGCAATAGAATTTAAGGCACAAAAGAGATGCATTTAGTACACTCGAAATTATGATTGATCAGAGGATAGTAGAATCTTAGACGTTAATTATGGATGTTCAAATTATCTAATTGGATATCAGAAGCCGATTAAATTATCTATGAAGTAATCTTTTTCATTCATCTTAGGAATTGAATTAGTCCTCCCCTTTCGGTAATTATTGAATGCTTGATAATTATCTTATCTGCTAGTACATATAATCGCAGACAAGGATAATCTAAGGGCTTTGACAGAGGAAAAATAAATAAAATGCGGGTTCTATCTACAGTTTTAATTGGGCAGTCACTTGAAGTATGGTGAAATTACACAAAGGACGTTGGCAAAAGCACATGAGACGTCACTTGGACGCCTGAAAACAAGAGACGGCTTAAGGACTAGCAACACATCATGTTCGTTGATAAGTCGCTCTGCAGCGCTCACACAAACTACAACACTGTACACACATGCACGCACAATTACGATTATGAATCAAGATTAGTTTAAGAGTTTACCATATAAAACATGATATATAGATGGTCTAAAACATATCTTAAATAGAATTATGAACGATGGACGAGATTTGTGGGAATGATTCTCGAACAAATTGTGCCACACACTTCGCACACATCAGCAAATGAGAGTGAACAGAGGCGTGAACGCTGCGTTACGCACATAATTATTAAGAGAGACAATACAAACTGTTTTTAGATAAAAAGCCACTGCTTTCAGACTCAAAATCAAACATTATTATTATGCTTTGTTTTCTTTAAATTGTTAAATCAGTTATAATGAAACTAGACATGCGATGAACGTTTACATAAAAAACGGAAAGATGTTGCATGCTGTACAAAAGATAGCTTGTATTTTCAAAATTTCGTGAAAAATTTGATTCATTATCGGCGCGCCTTCGACGTAAAGAGGGCAGTGTTGAGAACCTTATTACTGCGTAATTAATAATACAAGCTCGAACATTTTATCTGATAATGATATCGGATGTCACTACTGAAATGTAAGCCCGAATTTTAAATTTAATAATACTCTAAACTTTATAACAGATGTCAAAATGAATATCTCGCCTAGCTTTGCATTGAGCTGTAGAAATGTTATGTTGCAATCTACGACTGATGAAAGATATCTACAGTATATCACCAACGGAAAAGGCGAAAAGAGTAAAAGGACAAGGTGATGTCGTTTAGAAAAAGTCTGGCTTGGACGAGTCCAAACTCCAGCACCATAAAATACTTGATGCACAAAAACCGTGAGGCTCGCATCCAAGAAAGTAGGAACCATTATACAACATTGGAGAAAGACTATTTGTAATCATCACACGAAATGTTCGCCCACATTTGTTCATAACACGCAGAGTACACTGATGTTAGATTGTTAAACAGTGATTTTAAGAAGTCACTCGCTAGTAACTGACAGCATCACACAAACATAATAAAGATAATAACTGAGAAGGCACCCGCACAAGAAGTCGATTGCTGCAAGATAATCAAATACATTGATGAACTCAATCCCAAAAGCACTCACGCAGGAGGTCGGTTGCTTATAGAATGAGAAAATGAGAATTATACCCACCTACCTTATACCTACAAAGCTGAATCAAAAACTGAATCCTGCACCGATCCTTTCTAATTTTCCTGTGCTCAGAGCAAAAGTTGACGAGGACATATATCGTTAGTATGCACCTATGGAACTTTAAGAATATACCTACTCTTGAGGAACACATACTTGAAACACTATTTTTCGGTCGCTCTAAGTGAAGTGCATCTTAAAATCGTGTTGAAATCTGCACACACGAGTAGCTGCTGTCAGACTATGAGCTGTAGACGAGTTTCACAAGCCTCACAAAAAAAAAAAAAAATATTTATTCCGGCTATAGCGAGATACTTAGGATCCTTGTAAAAGTTCAAATTAGGGTATAAACATAACTCTTGTCAAGCTAATATGTTCAGTCACGTATGATGATTGTTCGCAATACATGAGGTAACATCGCGGACACCGACAGGGTACATCAACATACAATGTTAAGCCTCGAGATACAGTTTCCTTTACTTTTTCACTAGGTCAACATTTTATCGATAAAAATTTCACTAAACTTAAACCTCTTACAATAAAATTATTTTTAAAGAAGTAAAGAGCACCAGGAAGCGTCACAATCCTATTTTTTCATACCACGAAAATTTCGTAAATAGAGTCACAGTCACAAAAAGGTTCAGACAAAAGGAGATAATTCAATTGTGAGCTTAAGTTTAAGAGCAGTAACTCAACCTAGGCGACCCCGTATCAATTACTGGAAGCTAGAAGTCTGTACTCGGATTTAGTAAATGTAAACTTGAGATTCAGAGTGGGCGCACGAATTCAGTTTGGCACTCAAAAGGAAGAGCAAGGCGTGAAAGCTGCCAACAATTTTAAAGCCCCACACTATTAATTTGAGTGACTTGCACACGTATTCGTTCTGCACGTTAACACGCACGTAGGCAGCAATTTCTTATCTTATTTTTCTTTTCGAAATTCCAACAAAACAATAGTTTGGAATGGGTCTAAATTAAGTACGTCATAGAGTGATAGACTAAGATCATATATCTCAAGAACAGGTTAAGCCCGCACAGCCTTAGCTGAAATTTGTATATGCAACGATAAAACAAATTCAAAACCATTGAATTACTTCACCACAGAACCTAGTTTTCATCAGCAATTGCTACATTTTCGGTGCCACGTCAGTCCAAGAAAACTGCGGCCCTGACATGTGCTTATGTCCACTCTTTTATAAAAGCACAAGTCAAAATTCATTACTGCAGTTTTAGTTTCAACATAGAAAATAAAACTACACTTAGTTACAACCTACCAGACAGATGTGTACAATCATAAACGGCTCGCTTGACAGGTAACTAAAGGTGAGAGCAAAATTTTTAGCTGGATGTTCGCTTCTTATAATACGTACTTTGGTGTTGCATAAGCAAGGAAAGTTTTTTATGCCTCGTCAACGTTGAGCTTCGTAGCGTTTAATTTCTTGCCATCTAAATAATATGGGCTGTCAGCAACCGCAGTATCCGCGCTGCTAACAAATAAGGAATTTACTAAATAATCCTACAGCGTGAAACTACCATATCCTCCTAAAAGAAGCCTCAAATTTGAAAAAAGAGATTCAAATGGCGAGTGGGCCGCCAACCACACAAGTCAACATCACACACAGTACAATTATGGACGTAGTATAATAGCGACGCGCACATTCAGGACTTATATGGCACAACATACTACAGTTGATGAGATAAATTTGTGAGAGATCTACTTCGAAAATGAGAACGTTCTCAACAAATAAAAAAACACGAAGTGCATGTAGAATTGGTTGACGGTGCGCATAACAGCAGGAAAAAGAAAAATGAAGGTTGACTAACCGGCAGGGCATAATCAAACCCCTGGAGAACTAACGAGAAACTTCGGACAGCAATGGGTCATTAGAACCGTTGACAAAGAAAGATTCTCAGTGAAAATAGGGGCAGTTTTGAGGTCAATTCCTGGCAGCAAAGATTAAGATAGGAATTCGAGTCACCAGCAAACAGTCGTCCATGTTATTGATCTTTGACATGAACAGAGGCTTTAGATCCGCTGTCTTTGTGCTCAAACTTGCCAAATTCCATCACCTCTAACCCGTGAACTGTTGGCTTGAATCAAAGATTTCAGCGAGCAACTCTTTGATATTAACTCATTATAATCTAACGTTGCATATATGCAACGCAATAATAATGCACGTCCAAGCGACTACCGTTGTATACATGCAACATACATGTTTTCTATTTATTTCACTATATAAATGTTTTTTTAAAGGAAAATAAAGCTTTATTACCGTTCTCTGATATTTTTTCAACCTAATTTATAACACAAATGATATAAATTTAGAGTAAAATTAATTCCGGCTCTAATGGGTTAATGTCTAGATGTAAGATATCACTCGGAACATTTGTTCACTATCTCATCTATTTACAATTTTGGGGGGAAAAAAGAGATAGCCGACTATGACTAGGGAATCGAGAAAATTTTTGTTCGTCTGAATTACAGTTTCGAGAATATTCGTTCACATGCAATGCATTATTTGAGCTATTTTAGAAACAACGCATCATTTTGGGTTGCTTCATGTCATGAACTAGCTAACTATAATGAAAAAATAGTCATGCCGGAAATGTCACGCTGGAATGGGAAAAATAAAAGAACTAGCTTTGCTAGGTGAATATAAACGAGCACTACCAGGCAAACATCTCTAGGAAGGCTAGTTACTTCATAAATTATAATCTAGTACTGGAAGCAGATAATTGGCGATGAGATGTCTATTCACCCGCAAAGTGTATGAATTACACTAATAATATTATTTGGGAGTGCGAGACAAGATAAAAAGTGCAGAAGAGAAGAACACGATCTGCCACAGGACAACGCGGCACTGAAACTCTAGCAAAATTCTGACTAATGCATCACAGCTATATGGAGTACAGGTTGTCATCTGCAGATTACTGTTTTGCTACGTTGTTGCTACTTAAATAGTTCACTCGCATGGTGTAATCAGCGTTGCATCGCAGTTACTGAACTGAAACATTCAGTTATCAAGTAAAAAGCAGCTACTTTAAACCTAAGCTTTCACTGAAATCATTGCTCATTTTGTTATGTTTAATTACCGCTTCGAAGATAGAGTTGAGCGCATGAATGAAATGACCTCAATGTATATTGCAGGATGCGCCACAAAAATAAAGTACACTTCAGATGTATATTATACATTTTACCATATTTTACTATACCAATGAACTAAAATTGAACAACATTTCGATTTTACATTTTTTCCAATTCCAGGACGTTGCAACGGTAAGTAATTATTTTCAAGAAAAAACATCGAACTTGGGGACAAAATATGGCAAAAAATTTTGTCCGAGTTCTTTCACTCAATAACTAAAAATTAATTTACAGATGTTGTCTGTTAACAACTGTTTTCTATTTCCAACTCAATAAACTTTACTATGGTTACTTTTTTTTCGCCCATCCTCGTCCACCACCCATTTTGAAAGCAACAATTACCTGAACATGACAGTTGCACTCCCGTCAATTTTGGAGCGATGCACAACATGATATTGCAATACCAGTCACTGAAAATCCCACTGTATAAGACGCAAAGACATCTGAACACCCTCACAGATATCATAACCTAGTCATAATTCCAATACTTAATAAGTCATGACGACTGGAATGCATGAACATACTTTAAAGTACTTGGTCTTCAAACATGGAACGACCAACACGTCCCAAATAAATATTATCAAGTTTCATGGACACCTTTTTGCACTACGAGACTGCGAGGTCATCTATTGGACTAACACCTTATGGAGACTTCACGTACGTCCACTTCATTTATAAGGGAAGTTATGGATGAGTTTTGGAGTCAAAAGAAATGAATTAATGATTTAAAGTTAGATGAAGTAATTCAAAGAGTGTTCACTTGATACAAAAATTTTGAAACGAATATCAGACGCAGAAAATGTCAACTACAAATATTCGAAACAAAAACCAGAGCGTATTCAATCATACATTTGCAAGGAATTACTCTCATAGACTCCTGCCAGTACATGCTGGCACGGTTATTTTCCAGGACCACAATACACAAAAACATGCCACATTACAGTTAGAACACCGAAGAAGTCACTATTATGAAGAAATTATGAAGAATATACGGAATTAAATTAAAAAAACGAATAAACCAAAACGAAAAATCAAACATCAGATCTAGTCACAAATATAGATGGATGTTAATAACTACTTACCAATTTGTTCATAAAACAATTACAATAGTTATATTACAAGAGTACCATATTGCAATTACAAGGGAATAGGCAAAAAATAGGAAATATTGAACAGCAATGGAAACACCCAAACGAGATGAAGCTGTCGCGACATTGCAGCCGTCCTCCAGAACACGAAAGAAAACGAGAAAAAAAGGAAAACCTAATCCGAAGACGACCTCCTACAACCAATGGTGCTGAATCCCCGGTGGGTCATCAATATCTTGAGTGGAACGTTGTGAAGTTAGTTTTTTAAATATCAACATAATATTAATAGAATTAAATAGTGTAAAATTAAAAATATTAATTATAATAGTCATAAGCCGAGGTATTCTCTACCTTGAGGACGGCATTTCGAGATTATTATCTTACTTGAACAAAAAGTTCGGTAATTCAGGTGCTCCCGAGATTTAGTTGTCATATTACATAAAAGTGCGAGATATACTTGATTTTTTCTCATTGTTAAGGATAAATCGTACAGTCAGGAGCAGTTATGGAACCCTTCCTTCAGGAGTCTGCTCCTCAGTTGTCATATCGCACCTGTAGCACTAGAATACCTGCCATAGCACTCATGAACATAAAATAGCTTGCTGCTGAAGATAGTTCACAAATTTAAACAAGTTTAGCCATATTCTTTTAATACAAAGCTTTAAATATTATAATCCTCAGCTATTATTTAAAAAAAGAATGAGGAAAACATGAGGCAATAAGTTTAGAATTGAGGTTGAGACGAAAGACTACAAGGCTAAATTGAAATAATACTACAATTTTAAATTGCAAAATACTTTGAACACAACTACAGCCTTTAGTCCACCTGAACACTAAAAATGTAACGAATAAATAGGCACTTGAGAGAAGAGATAATACAGACCTGTTTTGTATGAGACTAAAGTGACATCCCTCCAAATGGTTAGGATGGAGGGCGAGGCTGGAGTGAAAGTCAGAAGAGAGATGGAGGAAGGGTTAAGTATAATCGAGTCGCTGCACATGATCTATGTACAGCTGCACTACCAGACTTACAACCTGTGGGTTTGGGTTCAGATACACTACCAGAAGTGCGACTTTTCGCTAGTAGATTTGCACTACTAAATATACGGCCCATAGGACACACACACACAAACATACCCAGGAACGTAGCATAGTATGAAACATTTCACCTATTACCCCAGGAAACATGACTACCCAAGACCGTCATGATATGAAGTACAGTATTGATAGCCCGACTCTCCCACTAGACCCAACAATGTTGTCATACATCACATGAACATGAAGGGAGAAAGAGTAAAGCTGCTTCCCGGAACCAAGCATCAAAAACTCAAGAAAATAATCAATGTACAGTTATATACAAAATGTGCTTACCATAATTTTCGTTAGGAGTACATTTATACAAGAATTTTACAACTTAACTATAATTGATCAGGCGAGCTTGAAGAAATATTGCGCAGGACAAAAATAGGTTCGCAAATGAAGTTGCTAGAATGATCTTTACCCCGAGCTACCATTGTTGGAAACTCTCCTTGAACAAAGCTCGATTGTGTTAGTTCTAGCAATCATTAAATAATAATGAAATAGCTTTAAGGGGACGAAAATAATCGCAACCATATGCATTTAGATTACACTTCGGCTGTTTCGTCCGAAATAAAAAAGTTCTTTGATGCGAAACCTGCAAAATTTTGTTTCACTCATCCGTTGAGAAACAAAAATAGCGGACAAAGAAGCGCACAGGAAAAGCACATGCAAAAAGCTACGACGCGCAAAATGACTGAAGAAATAGCATTAGCGTGAACACTGATATAAAAAGACAGAAACATCCATAAGCACACGGAGATACAAGAGCGTCAATAATGCTAATGGCATTTCAGAGCTAAAGTACTTTACATTTGGCAAACGCTCTTCCTCACAAGTCTTATAGTAATAAAACAATCACAAAAATTGAAATTCAGACTTGCAGTCCATCCTCTGTCTGTGATTCGTCGCGGTCCCTTCGTCCTGTGAATGATTGGTCTCCGTCCCTCCGTTCTCTGTCTGTGATTGGCATCAACTTGCCGACTGTTCCACTAGTTACGCAGTTTTAGGACTAGTTCACAATGCCATGTTGTAGGTTGCTGAACGTAAACACACTTTTAACCCTAGACAAAAAGATCACGCGCCGACTAGGATTTTCAACAGTGGAAAACTTCTCACACCGTCCCGAGCGATCGCGATGTAACGGTCCTGAGATAAAAAATCTCTTGCTCTGTACTCAGTGAATCAAGTTTGTCTTAAATGTACGTTCTTCAAATGTTCTTTTCATAAAATTTGTTAGGCCACCCTTCCAGGGAAATATCATATAAACATATGTATTAAGTGCATTAAGTATAAGAGTATTTATACTATACGGTGGTACAACATCCAACTCTTTACTAGGAAATTACTTGCAAAACTCTTCCCAACCATCAGATCGCGTGCGCATGTAAAACAACCATCGCAGACTACCGTTCTCCAAGGAATAGTGAACAAATCAAAGTCCTCTCTAACCAAAGCGATAGCACCACCGTGGCATGTGTCGACCAGCAAAGGTGTCGCACCTTCATTTCCTGCTCTTGACAAGGCGATTTATCAACTTTTCCTTGGTGCCGTTCGTGCTAGGTTCAGTACTTTCCTCCTCAGCCCCCGGCCCTCCACTGGGAGCTCCAGAATGACTCCCGTCACTGATGCTGTGACTCTTGCTGCTCATTCTGATTCTATCCAGGATGGCCTTGGTGAGTCCCCCCGTGGGAACAACAACCCCAGTGCTTGAGGCATTAGAACCCCGCGACAAAAGGCTATTTCTGTCTCCAGACGCCTCTCCATTTTCCTGGACGCTCTCACCCAAGCTTTGCAGGACTTCCATGGCGCTGACCAGCTCACCTCCACCATCGTCACTAACACCGTCGACGTTGTTGGCGTTGGGTGAAGCGTTGTTATTATTATTACATGTGGGCAGAGCTGAGCGCTGGTCTTCCAGTCGCCCCGCCGCTTGGAATCGCATGATCAGAGTGAAGAAGTCGTCGTCAGGGACGGTAGGGGCGACAGGGGGTAACATGGCCGCCACGTTCGCCTCTCCTCCGCCTTCGGGAGGTAAAGTTGAGCGCTGGTCTTCCAAGCGGGAGCTCTGTAAAACAATGTGGTTTAAATTCAGAAATATTCACTTTACATGGACTATCGAGGTATTTTACTCACTACATCAGTAACGTCCTCGTCTTATATCAAACCGTGGAGGAAATTTTTTGTACTATCACACAGAAAACACATAAACTTGGCAAGGCTTGAGCACACACACTTGACAGGGCTCGAGCACACACACTTGACAGGGCTCGAGCACACACACTTGACAGGGCTCGAGCACACAGCACACACCTGGCAACACACAGCACACACCTAGCAGTACACACACACACACACACACGCACTTGACAGGGCTTGAG
>VCRD01000919.1:102931-157939 GCA_006783055.1 Trinorchestia longiramus
CAGGACTTGAGCACACCACACACCTGGCAGTACACACACACACACACACTTGACAGGGCTTAAACACACACCACACACCTGGCAGCGTATGAGCATATCAAAGAAGTTGTCATCAGGCAGATGGGTGGAGCCAGAGCCAGCAGCACCGCCCTGTGCGTCCTCCAGCACGTTGCCACAAGACAACCTCTGCAGCACGGCGTTGTCAGTCAGCCCGGGTAGCTGTAACGGGAACACGTAGTCAACGGATGCTCCCCCAGCGTGAAGAGAAGACAAAGAGTGTAATGACTCAGTTTTGTTGCTTAATTTTGAAATATTAGGTGATGAGTTGATTTATACGAGCTATATTAATAAATTAGGGAGTTCAGTAAAACGAATGTTACGTGAATATGTAGTTCAATACCAGGAAATTTACCTGAAGGTGATAAGAAATTTCGAACTTGATCATTGATATACTTTGACTATACTTTTTCCATGATTGAAGCAACAAAAAAATTATGCAATGAAAAATCAGTCTTGCACTATCCTAATATTCAATCGATTCCAAATAATTCTGCAATCACGGGAATTAGAAACACAACTGCACAGGAACTCGTGGAGATGATTTCAGTATCTTTTGTTAAGAACAAATCCTATACTGCAGCATAAAAACAGTTCGTTCATAGAACTTCTGAACCAACTAACATTGTACATTGAACCAATGCTGTCACAAAGAGAACAAGGCTACAGAGGTCATCTCACGTTAGGGAGGGTAGCTCGTTGCTCGTCCATACGCCGGCTCTGCATGCCCACTATGAGCTCGAGCAGCTCCTCCGGCTGCTGCTGCTGCTGTTGTGGTTGTTCACTCCTACCAGCCACACGACCTGGTGCTCCAACTGCAGCACCTGTGCAGTTAATTAGCGAAACTTCATGCTTTAATATATTATATACATAATAAGATAACACTCCCTCTGGTCGGAAACAGTTGGTGCATACAACTTTTGACGTTGGTCGAAAACAGTAGATTGTAAAGAAAAAAATGACGATAAATTTTATTCATAAGTTATACTTTCTACCTTATACACTATACTTTAAAAAAGCACAAGAAACAAAGATAAAAATACAACTTCCTAAATGTTATTTGGAACATCAATGCCCCGACCAAAAAGAGTAACATAAGACGCTAAGTATGAGTGTGCCTTGGTGTCGTGTTTTTGATGTTATTTAGGCTCGCCAGCAGACACCACACTTGGCGTGTTAAGTGAAAACTTCATTAAAATAATTTTATAATTTGAACGGTGCATAAAATATCCCACGAGACTAATGACTTGGTGCTTACACGGCGGACGAGGTCACCTCAACAAATGGATATTTCAATACTGTTCCACAACAGAATGTCTAGACAACGAACCGAACAATTCAAGATTCTGCAAGAATGTAGCACGACTGCCTGTATTAGTGCAGTTGCTGGGATTTGGGCCAGAGTTTCAAACAAGGTTGCTGGAACTAATGGAAGTTTGACTTTAGGTGATTCGAATTCAAATAAACACGCATCGTAAGTATAAAAATAATCTGTTATAAAAGTGTAATTGGATAGCGTGAGGAAAATGAAGATCTACAATTAATCCCTGCAGGCCAGAAGATATACGAACACAAGGGCGAAAGTAATCAAAACTCAAAGATAATTCAGGTAGAAATACTTCAGTACAGTTGGACTACTTCTGTGCCTCAGCGCAGGCGCCTAAGCACTTCAACAAGACATTCATCAATATTTTCTCTTCAGGAATTGTATTAGTTTAGAAAAAGCATCCATGAATGCTTCTTATAGCGACGGTGTTTCTTAAACTACCCTAACTCTTGTTCGTTGACGGATCTAAGCTTGTAAATGAGGCTTGCATCTATCAACATTATGAACACATTAAGCATTATTAAGAAGGCTTCTTAATCAAAACTTCACTAACCGTTCAGCGATGGGGCGCCATCATCGTTCTCCACGAGGTAGGGCAGGGGGTGTCGGGGGGCAGTGTCTCCCCCCTCCTCCCCCGCGAGGGTACACCGCTGGTCGTCCATCCTCGTGCTCTGGAAGCGCGTGAGCAGCTCAAAGAAGCTGTCCTCGTCCACGCTGTTGCCTTCGTCGTTTACAGAACCCTGCCCACAACAATTACAATTAAAATAATACACCTCGATAACATCCCTACATATAAGCAGGTTAGGGTAGATGGGAACTTACAGTATGAAACAGAATTAGCATAAACCCATATTTACTTGTCTGTGCTCTCAATATGAAACTGACTTACTATAAGCAACAATAATTATTGATCTCAAGTGTTTGGTAGTGGCCTGAGAGTTTGAGTACCACAAAGCTCAACACGGAGGAAACAGCTGACGTTAGCATTTAGTTTGTTTGTGTACTGCAGCATGGGAACTAAAAAAGTACTCACGGCAGCTGCACTTGTACGACTGATTAGCATTAACCCCTTAACGACCAAATTATTTCCAGGATGATCAAAATGTGTAAATTACCACTCATCTCTACTCATTTTTATGTAATTTTACCGTAATTTTGAATGAAACATTTCGAATATGAGACTAAAGGGAATGATTATCTCTGGGCACATATGTTCTCATCTGACAATGAGTTAAGGTGACATTGGCAACATTCTAAACACTGAATTTATTTAAGAATAAGTTCAAAATTTATTTTGTCGGACAGTAAGTTTTTCTTGCGAACTGCATTTCGGAGCGCTTATACTTTCTTGCGCAGAATTCGTTCCCACAGCGTACGTACACGACTACACAACTGACTCGTGACTTAAAACTTCGTATTCATGATACGAGTAGGAATTAATCCAGGGAGGAGAAAACACGGAAAATGCAAGTAACAGGAAAGGGAACACGCGCAACATGAAGAGCACAAGGAACAGTAACAGAGGCACTCACGTTGAGGTCGTGTGAAGGCACAGAACATAGGCGGGTCCGGGTGGGGGTGCGGGGGGGACGCCCTGTGGTAGGGGTGGAGGGGGCAGGACCCCCAGTGCGATCCTCAACGTCAGGGGTCATCTGATCAGCCACACATGTACACACACACACACGCGCACACACACACACACACGCGCGCGCACGAAGACAAAAAATAAAAATAAAATCAGGAACGTGGACGTGAAATCGAGATGAAAAATATTTTATGTTCTAAAACTGGGTTTAATATATGGGCTAAAAGTCCGTTCGGTTTTCAAAAGACGTTGGGATGAATAAAAAAAGGCTATTTGATCAAGCAAATGTTTTTTGCAAATGAGGTAGGACTAAAAGTTACACCCAGAATCATGAAATAAGAAATAAATGCAATATCTGATAACATGAGTGATTTAATAATGAGAACTGAGGAAAATAAATAATACGACAAATAGCATACCTTTTGTTCAAACACGCAAAAAGATTATACAGACCTTTGAATATCGAAAAAAAAATAGCGCACAAAACTTCATGTCACAGGAACTGGAAGTGAATTAAGGTGAGGGGCGAGGGTAGTTGGACTACTGTGAGGTTAGGAAAAGTGAGAAAAGGAAGAACACTAAACCCACAACGGATTCTTGCAACAAGTGTTACTGACTCTGCGGTGGGTGACACAAAGTTCAGTGGAGCGTTAAGGTCTACAGTTTTTCCTCCCACCTCAACAGGAGCACGGATGATGCTACTGGTAATACGCGCTTTTACGAATGTGAAGAATGTAAACGGCAGATAATGTGATCTTTGAGTATAGTAGAGGTACGTAGCCAAAGTTGTTCGTGTCATTTCAGTGGAAAGAAAAACCTGAGACCAAATTCTGATGTTTTGCCTCGAACTTAAACTACTGCTGCTAAGAGTTGATTTGAAATGGCGGTCTGACCTTCAAAAGGTCCATCTTCTCCATGCTCTTCCTGCGGATAGACGAGGAGGACGAGACCCTGTCAAGTTCAGGAGACCCGGTGTCGGCCTCCTGAAGGAGATGCTCGGCGTCCACAGGCAGGCCCAGGGACCGTCTGATGTCCGTCAAGTTCATCTGAGCTGCAGCCTCACCCGTCTTGTCTCCGATCTACAGGCAGGGGCAGTGTTAGTCCCTCACATGGTTGTGTGTTGGAGTCACGTGACTTTTATATGGAGTCACTCACATGGTTGTTGTGTGATGAAGTCACTCACATAGTTGTGTGCTGGAGTCACTCACATAGTTGTGTGCTGGAGTCACTCACATGCTTGCAGTGCGTTGGAGTCACATGACTTTTGTATGGAGCCACTCACTTGGTTGTTGTGATGGAGTCACTCACATGGTTGTTTGTTGGAGTCAAATTATTTTTGTATGGAGTCACTCACATGGTTGTTTGTTGAAGTCAAATGACTTTTGTATGGAGTCACTCACATGGTTGTTGTGTCGGGTGGATGGTAGTGAACAAATTGATTAATTTTTGATGCCAATACAGCACAGGCAGCTTATCACAAGGGGAAATGGCCGAAATGAAACGGTGTTTAACTTAAACTTCTGACAACCCTGATAGAGCCTACCGTCTCACAAGCCTGTCCTCTTGAGGAACATGGGTGCATGTTCCAATGACAATTAAAAAATAAATAAAAAACAAAATAATAAATTGTGTTATCAATAAAATACAAAACAAAATGCAATAAAAATGAGAACTGCCAGCTTCTGCACCCGTGTCTCCAACATGAGCTCTCTTTTAAGAATGTCAATGTGTACCACTGAAGTTATACGTAGAAGACACATTCTTAGTTACAATGACAAGACTTGACCTCAGCTAGCCACTCTCGAGATGACAGGCGAGTGCTAATGTATTTAATTAATTATATTGAACCTTTTCGCTACGCATGAATGAAATCCTCAGAGTTCCTGGCTCTCACGGAGCTCCGCAGCGAAAGGGTTAAAGAAAGTTAAAACACATAATTGGATAAGAACCAGTATATCTTCTTATTCAGATATTTGAACTATTTCCCTATTAATTTACCTCATTCATCATTAAAATAAATTTATTTGCCATCAGGTGTGGTCAAAGTGCACAGAATACTCCTTTCAAAGTACTCCAAATTCAGACCTGAAACAATACAGACAGGTTATCACCTGATTTACCCGTAAATAAAACGCTTGGCTACATTGCAGCAGCAGCACCCCAAATGAAGCAATCGGCCCGTGTTGATACGCATATTTTATGAGAGAGTCAATGCTCACCTCCCTGGAGATGGCGAGGTGCCGAGTGGCGTAGTGAAGAGCTTTCTGGTTATTGCCAGTAGCGGAGTACGCGTTGCCAAGACTCCAGCACGCACGCCCTTCTCCCACTCTGTCACACAGCTCCTGTAAAATACAACCTACATTAATCTTTAAGCTCTTTGTTCACTTATGGGAAATTGCGGTATCGTGGCAATCAGTAGTGTTCACAGTAAGCTAAGTTAACTTTGTGTGCCGTGGAGGGTTTAAACCGTAAACTTAATATACTAAATTTAATCAAAATTATAGTGTTCAAACCTAGATAAGAACACGAAAAGTTTCAGTGATCAAATTTAATGGGTTTTTCAATTCGGGACACGAGTCTCTCATTAAAAAAATGTAAATAGTATTGTGGTTCTTCGATGAAATTGAGCTGGAACTGAGGTGTCCCTGTAGTACTCGTTGAAACCAAATTGCGAGAGGGAATCTTGCTCTTCAGAAAAAACATGATCACGAAGCCGATGTGCGGTGGTCATGCCTGATGCTGATGACTATGTTGCGTTATGTTGTACAAGTGAAGATAGGAGTAGACTGCTCATTTAACAGGGAACGATAGCATGAAAGTGATTTCATTAGATTTCAAGCATTAGTGATTTCAACGATAACATGAAAGTGATATCATTAAACAGGGAACGATAACATGAAAGTGATATCATTAAACAGGGAACCATAACATGAAAGTGATATTAAACAGGGAACGATAACAAGAAAGTGATATCATTAAACAGGGAACCATAACATGAAAGTGATCTCATTTAACAGGGAACGATAACATGAAAGTGATATCATTAAACAGGGAACCATAACATGAAAGTGATATCATTAAACAGGGAACGATAACATGAAAGTGATCTCATTTAACAGGGAACGATAACATGAAAGTAATCTCATTTAACAGGGAACGATAACATGAAAGTGATCTCATTTAACGAGAAAGGTAAGTGATGAAAGTAATCTCATTTAACAGGGAACGATAACATGAAAGTGATCTCATTTAACGGGAAAGGTAAGTGATGAAAGTGATCTCATTTAACGGGAAAGGTAAGTGATGAAAGTGATCTCATTTAACGGGAAAGGTGAGTGATGAAAGTGAGCTCGGTGAACAGGGAACGATAACATGAAAGTTATCTCATTTAACGGGAAAGGTAAGTGATGAAAGTGAGCTCGGTGAACAGGTCTCCCAAGCGAGGTGGGCACCTGAGCAATGGCGAGGTGGCGCAGGTGGTAGTGTATGGCACAGGCGTAGTCCCTCAGCAGCGTGTAGGTGTTGCCCAGCGAGTAACACGCCTGTGCCTCCACAGCCCTGTCACACAGCTCCTGTGCTAGCGCCAGTGTCTTCCTGGGGAGCACGGCACAATATTGACATACACATCACTAGTTTTATTTGCAAAACTCGCTTCATCTGCAAGACTGGCTTTATCTGCAAGACTGGCTTTATCTGCAAGACTGGTTCCATCTGCAGGACTAGTTTCATCTGCAAGACTGGTTTCATCTGCAAGACTGGTTTCATCTGCAAGACTAGCTTTATCTGCAAGACTGGTTTCATCTGCAAGACTGGTTTCACCCGCTCCTATACATCCCAAAGCCAAGAGATATTAACAAATAAACGCCTACACTTTTTACATCAGTTCATCAACGTTTGTGACAAGCGTGCACTAAAGTACTCTTGCAAAAACTTCAAAAGAATTAAAATGACCTTAGTACAAGAAATGACGTTCTAAAGTTGACTTAGACCAACTGAAAAATGATGTGCTTACCTAACAAAGGACCTCAATATGAGTTATTACCATTGCAACTTAAATTTCAATTCCATACAAAAGACTCAATTTTAAACCTATTCAGAATGATAGAGCTAAGACTCGTGTATGCACATCAAGTAGCTAGCATATGGTCAATAGAAATACAAGACGCGGGAAAACCATTTGATACATTTGAAGACTTAATAAAGCCAAAAAAACGCATAGAACGAAATGTCCTTTTATAATTTCAAAACCATTTGATACATTTGAAGACTTAATAAAGCCAAAAAAAAGCATAGAACGAAATGTCGAAGTGGGCATATTATGTCACTATTTTTTCCATTTTTACTCTTTCGTTACACATTTCTTTACTCTGCTTCACTATCATACACTCTACAATACGCTGGATCATATTGCCACCCCTAAGCAGGCGAGGCACTCACTTGTAGTGGTCGGCGGCGGTCTCAAACTCTCCCAGGAAGATGTGTGCATTGCCGAGGTTGCTGTGGGCACGCCTCTCTGCAGCCTTGTCACCGAACTCCTTAGCGATGGTGAGACGCTCGCTGTGGTACCTGATGGCCTGCGCGAAGTTCCCCAGCAGGTAGTGGGTGTTACCCAAGTTACCACACGCCCGGCCTTCTGCAGACCTGCACAGGGGGTCTAGTGTACAGCTACATCTCTGCACATGTGTTGGGGGTCTAGTGTACAGCTACATCTCTGCACATGTGTTGGAGGTCTAGTGTACAGCTACATCTCTGCACATTTGTTGGAGGTCTAGTGTACAGCTACATCTCTGCACATGTGTTGGAGGTCTAGTGTACAGCTACATCGCTACCGCAGCGTCAACACAGAGTTTTTCATTAAAAAATATTCCAGGTACGAGTTGGCAATTGCCGTTTGCATATCTGTCTTCGTCAGTTTCCTCATCTATACTCCAGTCTGTCTACTTTGTTTTGAGCGACAGCATTGCTGCGGTGTTTACACCAGGAATATAACAATAATACTCTAAACTACATCATGGTTTCGATGGTTACACCAGCGATTCAATAATTTGAGCCACAGCCTATGTCTATACTTCGACCATGCCTACTCTTTCCGAACCGACATAACCCATTCATCAACAGACAAAGCAACATGAAAAGCTTACCTATTTTTGGAAGTGTTTCACCCACCTGTCCTTGAGCTGCGCCATGAGGGTCAAGTTCCCTGCGTAATATTCCACTGCCTTCTGCAGGCAGTGCTTGACCTCGTCACTGAAGCCCCCCGGTTCCTGTGGGCCCACGCGACCCAGGTGCTTCCCCTGAGCATGGTACACGTTGCCCAGGTTGTACAATGCTCTCCCTTCTCCCACCTGCAACAAAATAGTATCTTGGGTAACCAATACAAAAAAGCAGACATTGGAGTTAGGTCTAAAATAACAGAATCTTAAGGAAGATCACACTGGGCTTCGGCTTCTTTATTTCTTAGTACATATCGAGGTTCCAATTAAGTATGTAGACTGCTACATGCACGAAACTCGGCAGTGTGAGGAATATTGAGCGAGTTTTTCTATTACAAAGTCGTTTTATGAGCTTATTGTTTGCTCTATTAGCGATCAAAATATCTATTAACGAGCGCAAAAGGTGACTTGTATCAGTGGAAGCCATCAGATCGGTTAATAAATAAATGAATGAAAATAATGAGCCCACTTTGCAAGTACTTTGTTTTACGAGCTTAGTTTGGGAGTACTTTGGTTTACGAACTTAGTTTGCGAGTACTTTGGTTTACGTGCTGTTTTGTCGCGGATTTGACTCGTCACCAGATCATCAGGAGCCTCAGACGTGCAGGAAGTTTGACCACACTCAAGTACACACACACCTTGTCACCCAGCTCCTGTGAGATGAGGAGGTGACGCTCGCAGCACAAGATGGCCTCCCTGAACTTGCCCATCACCTTCAGTGTGTTGCCAAGGTTTCCTGAAGCTTTGGCCACGCCCAGTCGGTCTCCCATAGTCCTGCAAGCAATCGCAGTTCCATTAAACAACATACACAGATAGTATATCTGGTCGTGCAGTTGCAGTGTCGCTACCAGCTTCTCTGTCTTCTATGATGCATTAAAAGAGCCATGAATGACTTGGAGATCTTGATCAACACAGTAGACAACAGAGCCGTAATGGGATATTTTAACTCTTTCGCTACAGAATATTTTTTTATAGAAATGCAGCTTTTTCCCGTGCTAGAACTTAGTTTGTCTGAAAAATATCTGAAAAATAATTTTAAAAATCTCAATTACCTGGATAAGATGCTAGGCTTGAAAATATTTTGGGATTAATTATTCCATTGGTATTTTACAGTGGGACATATCATCGTAACTGTCTGTGGAAGTTTCTGTGGGGCATGTTGTCCAACGGTAGCGAAGGGGTTAACAGTTATCTAAAGGCCTGTGAAATTGTTCACCTATTCATTGCAAGCGTCATCAAAATTAGAAGCAGGGAACTGAAGATTGTCACCACAATCAGCAGTTCGGCAAGTTTTCCGTGGGCAGGTAGCATCTGACATATATCTCTTGCAAATATTTTGAATAACTCCATTCTACTGCGTAAACTCTGTTATTTAAAAAATTACATGCTAGAAGTTTGAAATGTGAGCCAAGAAAGAACAAAATATTCAGTGACTGAGAAGCAAAAAAAAAAGGAATTGGCTAGAATGATTGACGATAAATATGCTTTATGTTAAAAGCTATGAACATTTGCGGTTACCCTGACAGACGCAATGATTTTGAATAAATAAAATAAATGAACTGCATTCGTATGACCCAGTACAAAGTTGTAGCACTTTCGAAGCAACAGTTCTCGACCATATAAAAATAAGTATATCGAAACATGATGTTTGCTCATGACGCAGTAATTTAGAGCATAAAACTTAGGTCTTGTCTGGTTGTAAAGTGGACGAGTTCTTGACTACTACACCTCAGAAGGTACAATGAAAAAGAATTCCCTTACAATTTCTAAGAACAAACATTTTTGTAAAAGTTTCGATCACGAGCGTGAAGTAAACTAACTTTGCGACCGTAAGGTCAAGCTTGTGGTAGTCCATGGCCTTGTCGTAGTCGCCGAGGTAGAAGTAGGCGTTGCCGAGCTGACTGTAGATGGCGGACAGGGTTCGCAGGTCGTCCGTGCCAGTCTGGATGGCAGCCTCAAAGAAAGCCACGCCTGCCCGACAGTCCCCTGCTTTGCACAGCCGCTCTCCCTCCAGCGCCAGCTCCAAGCAGGTGCTCGCGTCCATCTGACAGGAAGAAATAAACCTTGGTACGGAATTCAATATTCGGGACACACATTCACTGACACGGGTATGATGTTTTGAACATCGCCTTTTTCAGAAAAAATAATGCGAAAATAACGATGATGGACTAACGTTGCAAGAAGGTCTGGAAGACTTGTGGTCGTGATGAACTACACCCTGATTTTTTGACAGCAGTCAACTTCATTTAAACCTGATATTTATGCTCGTGAAATGTAAAATTCTCACTGACGAGCACATTAGAAATCCTTTTTTCCCCAGAGTTTGCACTCCGAAGTTTCCACGTAGTTTAGAAAGTTATCATCATCTACGTAATTATTTTTTTGAATCGTTTTCCCGGTCAATAAAGAGGATGTAGTAATAGAGACCACAATGGCGAGCTAAGCACTTGCAGTCAGCATACGGGCGCTGCAGTTCACATACAAGCAGATGAGAACAGATGGTTCATGTTCACTGGACCGGTGATTCACAACCAGCAATCCTGCATGCCATTGCAAGGTTACGCGACGGATTTTTTTAAATAAATTTGTGAGAGAATCACCATCATCGCCACATTAATGGGACAATTATTGCCCATCTCCACGTGCAGTGCGTATCAATGAGAACACATCTTCACTTAAGATATCATATAATTCAGGAGGAACGTGGAAATATTAAATGTTGAATAGATGCGCGTTTCCTTGAAATATATATCATATTGAGACATGAATTGAACTTACCAGATCTCTCGATAGCTTCCCATTGGATGCAATGAAATTTACTAGGAAAAACTACAATAAGAAATATTCTCAAACATTTATGTTATTGAAGGTCTAGACTCTAGACGATGCAATTATATCAAATTTTCACTGTAGTAAAGGTCTTGGTTTCTCTACGGAACCTCAAAATAGAAGTCGTACGACGACCTGAAAAAAGCTTATCATTAGCAGTTGGGAGCTCACTAAATAAGGAAAGAGGAGCACGTGTGGACAGAGAAATACAGAGAAGCTCTGACTTAAGAGGAAGTCAAGTGAAATGAACGTGCACAGGCCCTCTCTGTTACGTCCGTCATCGCTGCGCTATTCAGGACGAAGTGTGTCATGTGTTCTGACCCGAGCACCTCCACTGCAGCGTTAAATCAAATGAAGCAACTTTTATCCGATGCATCACACACTACAGTATGAAATGTTGACATTCTAAACAACTTGCACCCAAACACCGATCGGCCGTGGGATGCTGCTGACATCTCCATAAATCAAGTCAACTTTATTACGATGTATCACAGTATAAGTCCCCAGTATATGGCATCGGGCTTTCAATTCTCAACGCTGACATTGTTAAGAATAGTAATGATGCTTCCAATAAGCTTGATGAAGATTGATAACCAGGGTGCCCTGGTTGTTCCCTAGTATCGCATGAACAAAAGCTCAGCAGAAATCGACAGCAGCGTCCACGGGATTTGAACCCCAGTCTCGCGCATCGCAAGCATGGATTGTCACCTCTTTACTAGCGTCACAAGCGGGAGTCAACTTTCAAGCCCGTATGACACTTAACACGTTGCCTACGATTGTTAAACACTGCAGTTCAAATAATATACCTAGTGGTGCACACATCAACAGCTAGTCAACGTGTCAAGAGCGAAGGTTTTGGGGTATCAGATATCAGGAAACCAGAGACAGATTTACAAGTGAGATGGAACACTAATTCTACACACTTGATCTCACAAAAACGGACCGTGGTCGAGTAGGGACATGTCCTTACTTGTGATGTGCGTTCTGTTTCAATTTCCAATACTGCATGCTTGATGTATTGAAATTCTAACAGCTTTGCCACTTTTATAGGAAGTGTGACTTCAAATCTACCAATTTTTTTTACATATTTAATCACTATCATCAATGCTCATCTCTCAAGAGTGACTTCATGTAAACTCCACACTAAAATACATGATCCTCTGTTTATAGGGGTTGGACAAAATAATGGAAACACCTCGAAAAAACAAAATTCATTTTAATATGGTGTAGGTCCACCATTTGCGGCAATTACAGCCTCAATTCTCCGAGGTATCGATTCATATGAATTGTTTCCACAGGAATTTTAGCCCATTCTTCAGTTAAAACAGCCTCCAATTCTCTTAGAGACGATGGCGGTGGAAATCGACTTCTTCCTTGAATCTCTGAAATCGACCATAAATGCTAAATAATGTTGAGGTCTGGGGATTGTGGTGGTCAGATGAGATGCTCAACTTCATTTGAATGTTCCTCGTGCCATTCTTTAACAATTCTAGCTGTATGGATTGGGGCATTATCATCTTGAAAGATGGCGTTTCCCTCCGGAAAGTTCTTGAACCATAGGATGAACTAAAAAAAAAAAATTCCTAAATAGTCTCGGCTGTTAATTCTTCCATGAAGGGAAATCATTGGCCCTGCGGATTTCCAAAAAAATAGCACCCCAGATCATCACAGAACCCCCGTCATGTTTTACGGTTGGGAGAAGGCAGTCTGGATTAAATGCTTCTTTCGGCTGTCTCCAAAAGTACACTCCGCCGGAGGTCGGAAATAAGGTAAACGATGATTCGTTAGAGAAAATACCATTTTTACACTGCTCGAGGGACCAATTCAGGTGGTTTCTACACCACTCTAAAAGCTTTGAAACATTTGTCTTTGAGAGCAGAGGTTTTCTAATTGCAGCTCTTCCGTGGAATCCAGATTTGCAGCTCCCGACAAACAGTTTTTGTGAAAACTGGGTTCTGTAGGTGTTCATTGAGCTCTGCAGTGATTTTAGGAGCCGTGGTATTGCGTTCCTCTCTCTAACAATTCGATTTAGAGTCCGACGGTCTCTCTCAGACAACTTCTACTTTCGGCCAGACCTGTGCTTTGCTGAGGACATTTTTCCTTCTCTTTCAAAGGCAGTCATTATTTTTGAGACAGTACCTCTTGAAACGCCAAGCATTCGGGCAGTTTCTGCAACACTAACGCCTGCCATACGAGCACCAACAATTAGACCTCTTTGGAAGTCCGAGAGGTTTGCCATTTTATAAATTACAACCAACCTTTTTCTTAAATATCTATAAAAAAACATTAATTTTGTGTAAACATATCAAATAACAAAAATAATAAACAAAAAACATTAAAATGTCTCAAGTTTTGATTGTTTAAACATGTTTGAAGATTATGATGCCAAAATGTCAGGTTGGGGCATTAAATAACCTCCACTTAATACAAACTCTCATTAACTTATTTTTCAATGTTTAATTATGTTTTTTATTTTGCACAGTCAACGCCTGAGATACAAAATCTTCTATTTTTTGTCTTCTACAATAAAAGTTTTAAGTTTTGTCCTAATGAACATACTTTGTAGTTATGTTAACCCTCTATTGCCATATGTCACTGACAGAGAACATGGAAAGTAATTTAATAGAAAACATGGAGAATAATTCGCCATATGTCATTGACAGAGAACATGGAAAATAATTTAATAGAAAACATGGAAAATAATTTAATTTATGCTTCCATTATAGGCAGCATGAACATCATACAAGTTGTCTCTGAGAAGTTAAGTTGTTTCCAAGTCAATTTTATAATTCAGGCAAGAGAGGATTAAGAAGCAATCAGATACTATCATTTATCTTATTTGTACCATGAAAATTATGATCATTGGTGTAAATATTATTCTTTGAGAGTTCATTAGTCTTCTTTTCCTTCACCAATCCCTACTCACAATAAATAAGTTATAAGAATTGCAAAATTAACAAAAAGACCTCTCACATCATAGGTTATCATTCATTTTTGTTGCATTTTAAATTTTATTTTAAATTCAAAAAACTGGATTTTAATTGATCCTATAGGTTATATATTGCATTCCTTAACTGTCATGGAATACAAGGTAACAGACTTTGATCCATGCAGATCCCATCATAAAGTATGGGATGTCCAAGTATTTCAGGACCCCCAAAACAAACAAAACCCAAAATGTTTTTGTTATAAAAAAAAGATGAATGCACCTTTATCCAGCACATAAAAATCATTCTAAATATATTATGATCTCCATTTGTAATGACAAATTAACATTCATGTACTTTTATAAGCAAGCTATACATCAACAGGTGTATGTATTTAAAGTATTGTATTGTGGATACCACAATGAAAACTCAAAACTCAATTTTTGAGTTGCATCAGTTTGTTCTCAAGTCCCTAATGCTAGAAGATACTGTAGAAGATTCCAATCAACAGTAGACAATATCAGGTTTTAAAAAAAACCCACAGAAGTAAATCATATGCATTAAAATTTAATCACACATTTTGAATATTATGCTGTTTTCAAGATAGTTACATAGAGAAACACATAACAATTACATGTACAAATTATATTCACATTGTAAACTCTAGACTCATTAAAAATAGTTTGAGGGTTTTTACTTTGAAAAAGATACATCAAGTCTATGACATAGGAAATTAGACACAAATCTCAACAAAAAGAAAATCAACATTGATGAACATCAAGATAGCAGATAATTAGTAAACATATGCAGTTATATGTTACAAACTGCTTTTATTAAGCATTCAGAATCTGAACTTCGCTGTTGGCAAATTTTAATAGCTTAGCATTATTGAAAATTCTCAATAAATAATCCATCTCAATCATTTAAAATAGAGGTACTTACCTTTCAGTTGATTCCACGAGCACAGGAAACTAATGAATAGCAATGCTTTCTAACCCTTATAACATAAATTTGCACCTTTGTTATTAAAAGAACATAATTCAGTTTCAGTGATAAATCTTTCAAGTTCTTGTACTTCGAAACAGAGGATCTGTACGACGTCACACAACACCTTGCACTTCTGACGCTCAACTGCCTCGAACACAACAAAGTTCCAGCAATTTGTCACTCCCATCTTTCATCTCGAGGCAAACTCGAGTGTCTTAAATCCTTTGAACTTAAAAAGGCACTACCAGGCAATACCAGCCTGCCTTGAATATGATCAATTGAATGGCTAGAATTCTCACAACTGCTAAAGTCCTTTTAATCAGCGCATGAATGTATAAAAATAGTAAACCCTTTCAAAATATATGAAAAATGCGCAAAATAGCTGTAATCACGTCTTTTCAATAATGTTACGCAAGAACAACTTCAGGGTTATTTCATTTTTTATATCGTAGATAGTATTTATTATACTTGAAAGGCAGAATCTACTCCTGAATGATACGTATGCAATTTAACATACCACTAAGTACTTCTCTTCATTTAGATGCTCTGCAGTTATCTTTCAAAAATCTTCATCATAAAAATTTTATGGCTTCTTAGGTTACACTCTACACATCAATGCATTCTTTCACTAAAAATATGGTTAAAATCTATTAATTTAATAGTATTTTTATATCTTAAAGATGTTTGGCAATTGAGCCCCTTCGAGCTAAGAACTCGCCCCCCGACGACCAAAATATTAGCTGCAACGTAAGTTCCCTAGACAATCGGCAAATTTTCAAAATATAACTGCAGTTCAACCGATGCGTTTAAATATGTAAATCTTATTTCTTAACCTCTTAAGCTGCAATATACGCTGCAGGCTAGTCTCTCGTGACGCGTAAAGCACGTTCAACTATAAAATATTCCCTTCACGTACACAATACTTTTAAATAATTTTCAGAGTTAATCATCCAAGATTATTTAGTTAATTGTGGGGATGTTTGACTATTGATCTCGTAAACCAGTGAACAGAAGCCTTTATGCATTGGCCACACTTTTCCTGGCACAATACACTACGAAACAACACCGGTTGGACCAATACTTGAAGGAAGCAGGCGTGCAGCTCAAAATGCTCCTCCTCCAAACCCACCTACTCCTGCCATATGGGAGATTACCGCCTGTAACTGCCAGGAGCTCAAGAATTTTTTCCAATTAAATTGCGTGGAACTTGACTGAACTTTGGTACCTCTTAATGACATTTACGGCCTTTGTTCCCACAGAAGTTGAAGATTGGTTTGACACTCAACAGTAACTCGTTCAACTAATATATTCAGCGTCGATTATTCAAAATTTACCCCAACTCAAATTACTGACAACATCCAACAATTACTGAGCAACAAAGCTTTGGTACTTCTACCACATAGGTCGAAACGAAGGCGAAGAAAACAAGTGGGCATGACATCACTTGTGCTGTAATGCTTGCGGTGTCCAGTGGAGACATACAATAACACGACTGAGGTCAACACAAACACGGCAAAGGCGAGAACCCGCAGCTACGCGTTCATGCACCGGTCCAATACAAAACGAAACAACACCAGTTGGACCAATACTAAATCACTATACTTATACAGTTTAAACAATAAATTACTGCAAAAATAAATTCTTAACAAATAAGACTTACCAAGACGTGCAAAAATCAACTAAGGCGAATGATAGGTTTAACCTCAATGAAACGGGGGGAAAAATAATTTTGAAGTTTTACGAGGGAAGATATTCGTAACAGTAACACCTAAATATAGTTTATTAAGTAATTTCGAATTTACATGCCACAATGTACTTAAAATACATTAAATTGAGTTTTTTAATACAATTTTATTTCAATACAAGCCTCGTACACTCGAAGTCCAGAGAGAAGGTAAATTTATTTTCTACTTAAAAATAAGATAATACAAAGTTAAATGAAGCAGTTCCCACTCTGTAAATTTCGAGCACCTTTCATAAATTTTTCTATTGATCATCAATAAACATTCCAAGTTTCAGATATGATCATGTTTTACATACGATATTAAGTGAATTACTTTTTACGTTGCGCCCATCGTCATTGTTTACATAATGAAAGTAATTTTCGCACAAATATTTTTATGTAATTAAAGAACATGATTTACGATTCCTGATTACTTAGAGAATTTCAAGATCATAACCAAAATCGCGACTTCCACGAAGGGCCATTGCCAGCAGAAATAATATATTAATTATTACGAAATATATATAATTAGCCTTCTTGGGACTCCGAGTGCGCACAAGTCAAAAATAAATTAATTAGAAGCACACAAAGCCACGCTCACAGTATCACACCTAACTGATATCACAAGGAAGTTGAACTCCGAAGTTATGTTGCAACGCAGGGCTGGGCGAACAATTTAATGAGGAAGGAAGACAGCGTAGGATAAGGTAAAAATAATGAAGTGACTGACAGGAATTCAGGAGTGAATGAGGGCAGCCAAAAGGAAGTGAAGTAAGAATAATAAATAGATAACGGGTGGTGGAAAGTTCGAGAGTAAATGAGAGGAAAAAGGAGAAGTAAAAACAACAAAGAAATAGATAACGGGTTGGTAAAATCGGAAGTGAATGAGGGAAAACAAGGAAAGTAAAAATAACGAAGAAATGGATACCGCGTTGCAAATTGGCAGTAAAAGAAGGAATATAGAGCGGATGTAAAAGTAACAAAGAAATGGACGAGCCGGCAAGGTCTGGAAAGAATGAAGGCAACCAATGGGAGAACCAGCAGCCATGTTAGTACGGGTGAGGCAATGTCACTAACGAGCATCTAGTAGATCTTCACACCATCAAACTGAAACATTCAGATTTCATTATTTTACTATTACTCTGTGGGGGATTAATGTCTCAAGCAGAAGAAGAGTTTTTATGAAGGTGATTAGAGAAATGACAAAGTAAACCAAGAAAAGCGACTGCACTTCCCTGTACGGTGGAGGGCATGAGTGGGGAAATACTATCAACTCGAATAAGACACAGGAGTAAAATGAAATAAAATCATTCAACAAAAACCTCAAAACCAGAGAGCAGTACGAGTTACCGAATGCGCACCTCAGAGCACTTTAGAGGAAGGCAGTTACTTGGAGATGCAAATGACAAGAAAAATCGGCGGTTCCCATTATCCTACCTCACTACACAAGTGGTCTCTTATAATAAATTTCGTTCTGGGAGATCTTGAGGTTAGCTGAAGTTGGACTGTTGACCATAATATTGAAATTTAAACAAACTGAAGTACAGATATTTAAAATCATCTTGCTGTAACAACAAACCCCCCTTGGACTTGAGATTGATTGCACGGTTGCAAATCTTCCTCAGCAGTGTCTAGTGTCGCCTCCAGGAGAGAGAACAGAACTTCATCAATAAAATGTGACCTGCACGATCCCGTTATCTTGAAGAACCTGTACCTCACTACGATACTGTAATGCGATATTCCGACTTCAATCTTGATTAAAAAAAGGAACGTGCTGGGCAGATGAAAAGTAATTCAGTCAAGAACAAGCTATTCATACAAAAAGAAGATATTTTCAAGAGGTAGTTATACTAGCAAATTAAATCCGACGAGCTGAACTTCTATTGAGATCGCCACGCGAATTAATATGCGACTGCAGCGGAATAGTTGTGGCCAACACCACGGACTGTGGCAGGTGTAGTAGGTTAAGCACACTGTGCACTCAGATGGGTTCAATTTCAACAAATCTCGGGTGTACGACGCCAACGTGAATAACATGCAGCAAGTACGGGCGAGTTTTCAATTGCATAATCGGAAAACAGCAAGTTTAAAAACCATGAAAATAGAAAAACAATTTTAACGACCGAGTACAAAAAAACGAATGAACAGCCCAGTCAATATGACTATAGAGTTGCAAATTTTGTTTTTGTACCTTATTGGGATCATTAAATATTCAACAAAAAAGATAAATTTTGAACCAGATTTCGAATTAAACTATCCAACATAAAACAAACCCACGTAAACTTGAGAATTTAGGCTATAACTTTAGTACGACGTGATTGCGATTAATGTCATAAAGCATTCTAATAATTGTGCTAGACGACCTGCATCTAAATTTTCTCATTCAAAACAAAACAATAACAAATTAAATTTACGTATACCTTCGTGCGCGTGCAGGCTACTCTATTTACGTTCACCAATGAGCTCATCGCAACAAAAACGTTCAATAGGTGAACTGCATCAATTAAATATTTGAAGGGTGTACCTTCTGTCAATGGAGGCTTACATAAGTCTTGCCACAAACCCAGTAAATAAAATATGTTAAAATAGGAATGAAAGGACACTATCAAGTTCAACACAGGATTCAAAATTCATTATGAAGTTCAAAAGAGGAATGAAAATGCAGTATTAAATTCAAAATAGGAATGAAACGTGAGCAGACTGATCAGAATACAAGCAAATAGACGCTAGTAACACCCGTAGAGGAGGCAGTGAACACATGGGCAATGTCATGCTTCACAATACAACCTGACCAATTGACTTATTTTTGTAAAGCTTACGTTAATGACCGGACAACTTCACGCATTGTTGCTTCAAGGAAAGCCGGACCATATCGTTGAAGATTTTAATGACCTAAACATATGTAAGTGGTGTCCACGGAATTATGATACAATACGCTTACGTACACAGTTTTCTGTTAAACGAACTCATTTGAATCCTAATATTATCAATACTCAAAAAATAAAGAAAACTACTTCGGTTTCCTTACACGCACCTAGAACTAATTTGGTAGATAGTTAATTACGCAATGGTGAGAGAATAATCTACTTCGTTAGTTCCCGTATCTCTGCTACCTTCTACCTTAATCACTAGCACATTTTCAGCCACTGCAATGAAATGAAAGAGCGGTGCTGTAATAAGACGTTCTCGAGCAAATCTGAACATCGGACATGCTGCGCAGCCTAATGTCCCGCAACCAATAATTTTATCAAACATTCCAGTACCTCCAACAGATCTACATCAATTTACTCCTACTCGAAAGTATTAGTTAAACCTACGGTCATTTAGATTCAATGCGCCTGTGGGCACATTTTTCACTTCAGTCATAATAAACTTCGTCGGTCCGGTGTTAAGGCTCAATGCATCAAAATTCTACTTAACAGGTACAAGAATCATGCACTCGAAAGCAATTTATTCAGGGATTATTTCAAAGTATAGAGCTATAAGGTAGATATGCATCCGACGATAGAGCAACCAAATGCATGAGTTTAACGTTCAAACTATTTTGTTGAAAACAAGCTTTACTATTTCCTATAAATGGGTTAGTCAATGTTCGAGTCACGTCTAGAGATTAAACAATTCCAAGACCTTTGATCGAGCCGCTTTCAAATTAACTTTCCATATTGAAGAGCCTTCTACCATTTCAGCAACTAGTGAGAGATGAACACTACATCAAACTACAAATTTCTGAAGCAACTTCATGCGTCTACGTTTGCCAACACGAATAATTTTCTGTTCATAATCCACGCTACCGTTCTTTACAAGCTACAATTGGCAAAATTCTGTAGGTAGCAAATTCAAGGTAATAACCTTCTCATAAGCAACAGTACACTTATCTGTGATGAACTATTTTCCTGAACAGTGAATTGGCTTCTGATTTGTCATTTTAAAAAGCCTTGCTCTCCCAAAAGCGTTGCGCATTACATTTGCCAAGGCCTGTAGACACCAAGCATCTGCTACTACAAGCATGAAATGCGTGTTCAGAAGCCACGTACCGTGAGATTCGGTCACCCGAAACTCCCCCGGACTCGCGAAATTTGCCTTGATGGCATGGAAGATTGAAAGCAAGTTGAGAGATAAATGCAGGCCACGACGCACACCACGAGCTGGAATGTACTTTAATAAAGAAGTTGTACCGAGATCCTCGGAGTGAAAACTACAGGGCAAACATTGACTGACATTGCGATACAGAAGCCGGATCATAAGTACTTTCTTCAATGAAATCACAAGTCAATAGACCGAAATTCTTTGGAAACTTTATTTCAAATGCCCGTGGAAATTAATACTCAGTAAGAAAAATTTATGGTGCGTGTTCGAATTTCTCCACCGATAATTAATCGCAATTTCTTTACATGCCTTCCCCCGGGTCTACCTAAAGTAGGATTACTACCACTACTACTACTAGTTTCTCTAGAACCTAAACTATCACTTAAACTAGCACTATCACAATTGCTACTGCTAAAATTACTGTTATTTTTGCTGTGCATTTTAATATTATTGTTGCTGCTGTTTTCAGACGACGCGCTGGACCGCCGCGTCTTTCTCGGGGTGGAGTACGCGGAGGCTTCAGGGGCATTGGCATCCATCCTTCGCGAGGTGCTGGCGCCAGGCAACAGCGGCATGTCACTGGTGCCACAGTAACTAGCGTCACCAGCCAGGCCGTCTACTGTCAACACTTCGTACTCAGGCTCGAGAGCGCCGGATGTATCTTCAGGAATGTTGTCACCCACCTCGATGACTTCGTCGAGCACCGGCGACCGCTTCATGTGAAGTTTGCGCAGCTTGATGCGTAGCCTCTTGCGCTCGAACTTGCTGGGAGTCGTGTAGTCTGCAGAAGAGTTCGGGAACAGAGGAGGCGGGGGTGGAGCACCTGATGTTGGGTGCAACACGCCCTCATGGGGGGCTGCGCTGCTCACCACATCTCCAGGGTCTCCCATGGGTCCACTATGAGCACACCAGCTTATGGGGGTGCGGGGGGAGGACCCACATTGTGGAGACCGACGTAGCCCTAGGTTTGGGGAGCTCGCCATGAGGTCATCTTCCTCGAATTCATATACATCTTTGCTAGGAGTCATTTCTCCTCTGGAAAATACGTTAGCGTCGCCCACGCAGTTATTTGTGTCAGGGCACAAGCCCTTACCGCAATTGCTTGTCCGGGATTTACTGGAAGACTTTGTATTGTCACTCCCGTTGCTGAGACCGATGCCTGAGTCCCTGCTAACTTCACAATCGCTGTTAGATGCTGAAGTCATCTCCCTATGGCGATTGTCACCGTTATTATACGCAAAGTCGTTGTCATGGTCACCGCTCAGGTCTTTGCAGTCATATCTTCTAGCAGCGACGGAACTTTTCTCAGCATCTGATGATAAACTTCGACCGCCTCTCAGCGGCGGCCGCGGTGACACGAGAAGCGAAAGCCTGGGCTGATTGTAGGCAGCCACGTCACCGTCATGGGTCATGACGGTTAGACGGTCACCGGAGTTGCTGCAAAAATTTCCGCCATGAGATCCATCATCACGAGTCTCATTTTGTTCAACAGTTGCACTGGGAGGCGTAGACGATGTGTCGCTATACTCAGAAGAAGTGTCGCTGAAAGCTTCATCTGTCTGACGCGAGTTTCTGGGGTGAACGTTAAGGGAAAAATTGGAAATGGGAACACCATTTAGGGACTTGGCAGTGCACTCCATCACTTCGATGGTAACGGGACTGGACGATCCGTTATTACGCCTGTTTCTGAGCTGCACGAGCCTCTTCTTTACTCCTTGGGAAGGGTTGCTGGTATTAATGCACTCTTCTTCTGAAGCCATCATCGACTTTCTGAGACCATTTCGTGCACTTCTTCTAGCAGGCCCGACATTTCCATCATGCTTATGCTCACTTACGAGTGGACTAACTTTCCTCCTTTTAGCTTTGGGAAAAACGTTGGAATCCTTCCCAGAAGAATAAGAGGACTTGAGATCACTGAACATCTCAGCACTGTCGGCTCTCCTTTTCTTGCCGCCACTGCCGGACGCCCTGCTGCTGTCAGAGCGATCTGAGTCGCGTGAGCTGGCACGGGAGCGAAGTCCCCTCTTGCTCACAACCCCACCCAGGCGCAGTGACCCCGTGCCTGCTGGACAACCATGGTCAGGTTTGCTGCTGTTGCTGCCACCGCTGTCGCTTACCCCACCGTCCAAGTCGCCAAGCTTTTGACGGCTTTTACGGAGCCTAAAGTCTGTCTCACGCAGCTTGTAGCCATTAGAGCTGTCCTTTTCGCTCTGTTTGCTCGCAAAGGCACCCATGCCTCGGCTGCACACAAATGAACTCTCATCAAATCGATCAACAATTTTTTCAGAATTTATAAATCTCTTCAACAATGGGTATTTTTATGATCAAGTCTAGAAGATAGTAAATGACTGTTTGTAACTATTCATGAACTCGCACGAAAAATAACACTAAAATCGAACTAGTGCCTGCATGGGAAGAAAGATGTTCAATTATGCTAAAATATACTTGAAAAGAAGTCCATTTCCATTAAAGCCAATAGGTCTACTATACTAGAGGTACTCCATGAATGCTTGACTTGAGACTCCAGGAAAACAATTTTTCCCACTCAAGACTGCAAACAAAAAATTTACTTAGTCATTACTGCAAGAACTAAAAGATGTTCACATCCCCTACCCACTCCCTCACTCCTGTTCATACATAAAACAACACCAAGATCTCGCTACGAGTCATACCTCCTCGTTACGAGTCATAGCCCTTCACTACACATCGCTCAGTGCAGTAACTCAGCGTTCACAAGTGACACACTCGCAGTAACTCACCGTTCACAAGTGACACACTCGCAGTAGGCGTTGTTGTCACCGAAGAAGTCCTCCCCATACATGCAGGTGATCTCCTCACCCACTTCTATGTCGCGCAGGACCTTCACGCACGCTGTACCGCGGCCCGTTGCAACGAACTGCCCATCACATGCATAATTATTACATACATGCATGAAAACTTATTTTAATACATAGCCAAGTGTCGAAATAGGAATCGTAACAAATGTTTCAGAAGCCGATCACAATTATCATAAATGAATTACACAATTTTCCTAAACTGAGAACACACAAATATCAATTTTTTTGTATCAATGATCTACAAAATTTGTTTTAAACATATTATATACGAATAGCCATCTAATACGTGTGAAGTACCAGCATGGTCTGGTGTTGGTTTTCAGCATTCGGATCAAGCTGCGAGAGTAAACACAATTAAATAGCTTCCCAGACCCTAATTAGCTTTTACTGACAATTCAATTATTTTCTAGTCTACTGAATTTCACCGGGAAAACTTTCGGATAAAATTTACTGCAATGAGTGAATTGAGCCACATCAATACTGGAACAGAGAATATTACGTAATGACCAGTTAACTTCTATGATCTAGTTTAATTTTCTGGAGGCTTGAGGGATGGAAAATGGTAAGTGGACTATCACTGAGCACCTTAAGGGCGAAAATAGCAAGATCAAAAAGACAGGATGTCAAACACAATCGCTATTAAAGATGTACTCAACAAAGACCTAGTCACTTCCATGGAGAAAAAAGTCCAGCAAATCAATAGAAATAAACCCAAACTATGCTTGTCCCGTCAACCAAACACCCAACAGCTCCACATATCAATAGTGATAAAAACGTTTCGTGTCAGGAAAAATGAAGAACCTTTGAAATGTAGAACTGCAAATTTACAGTTAAAATGTGAATTTGTATACAGGTGAAGAGTGTATCGGCAGAAAAATATGAATATCTATAGAAATGGAAATCTGCAGTATATACAAGAATATCAGAAAAAATAAGAATATCAGCAGAAAAGTAAAAACTAATATACCAAATGTACACTCCTCTTTGATAACTTTTCGGTAATGTTCACTAGCTTTAGGCTGGTCGAAGTGTACTACCTTCTCACCCGAAAAATAGACTCGAGCAGCTCAGTAGTTGCAAACAAATAGTGCTACCATGTACCTCTATAACGAGCCCAATAGTCTTAATGAAAGGTCAGTGTAAACTAGAGACCTTACAGTTAGCGACTGCAAGAGGCTCAGTAGTCTTAATGAAAAACCCAGTGTAACCTGGACACATTGAAGTTGATAACTGTAGTAATATCAACACTATATAATAAAACAACAGGTGTCTCCTTACATAAATAAATTCATATATTTTGTGCGTAATTTCTCCTATGTTGTTACAATGAGATTTTCCCTTGAATACTGGTTATTAAATCTGTAGACTTTCATGTATATAAATTCTTGACCGCGTGAGTTAAATCCGTCGACTTTCTGATTAGAACCGAGAATCTGTTGCTTTAAGTTCTTCCTTCAAATGCATGATATTAAAACCCGCAATTTTTAACGGGCATACACACTTTTAGACTTAATAAAGAGGCACTGTAGCCTAGGAACCTTGCAGTTGGCGACTGTAGTATCACAGTCTTAATAAAGAGGCATTGTAGCCTAGGGACCTTGCAGTTGGCGACTGTAGCATCACAGTCTTAATAAAGAGTCAGTATAGCCTAGAGAACTTGCAGTTAGCGATTGTAGTAACACAATCTTAATAAAGAGCCAGTGTAGCCTAGAGACCTTGCAGTTGGCGCGACAGTCGTGGTTGATGTAGGCAGCAGGACCGAGCCAGAGCTGCGCACAGTTCTTACGACACGAGTACATCACGGAGAAGTCGTTCTTGCCTGGTACCAACATCTGGGCTTCCTCTTCTTCGCTGAGTTCGGCTATGCACCCCACCAAAAACGTTATTTGCTCGTTCTTATACCTGCAAAGCGAGTACATTGTCAGTATATATGTATAGAGGCAAATTACACCATTCTCTACATAGAACAACACATTTTATCCTCCCAGTATCTATAAACCTCATTTCCATGCTGCCCTACGTTTTACACAGCACTCCACTCTATGTTATTCTGTTCACCTCGCGCTCAATTTTACGCCATTAAACCCTTTACATTGTATTCCACCTCATGCTTTTACATTCAACATCGTACTTAACCAAGTTTTCATTCTTCCCTTCACGTCGCTTTATGATTCACAGCTAATTCAAAGAAGGTCTAAGATTCTATATTAGATACTGAAGTGGTAGACAGTCGAACTGCTGAACCTTTAAGACAAAAGAGAAAGACGCAACCCAGCAAGTTTACCATTTCTTGGTAGCTGCAATTTTGGCGCCTTTCCTGCCCTCCATGCTGTATCTGTTGCACATCTGCACCTCGAAACCGCTGTTCACGTCGTACACGCGCAGGTAGCGCATCACGTGCTCCTGTTGATACAAAGTCCCTGTTATAGTTTACAAGTCGTACTCCTGTTGATACAAAGTCCCTGTTACTGTTTACAAGTCGTGCTCCTGTTGATACAAAGTCCCTGTTATAGTTTACAAGTCGTACTCCTGTTGATACAAAGTCCCTGTTATTGTTTACAAGACGCGTTTCTGTTGATACTAAATTCCTGTTGTTTACATGAACAGGCCTTAAAAACTTTAACAATATCACTGCCACATTGTCAGGGCAAAAAATTATTTGTAATAGTTACTGAAAGTAATTAAGGAAGTCTCCTATAACATTTGAAGGAAATGTTTAAATATTTGCGACCGTAAAATGCCTCCACTAGAAGAAACTTGAATGTCCCTGCATATAATGAAAAATGCTATGACTGTGAAAAGCCTGACCAGCTACTTGGTGGAAACCTGACTAGGACTGCACAAACAGAGCAGCCAGTCAACAGAATCGTTGTGTCCACCTGGGTACATACAGTATGCAGTTATAAGGACCCTAATTTCCCCTGTCTCTGAGCTTACCACACATCAGAACTATTGAAATGCAACATTTCAACTTTTAACCATCAATACTGATTTTAGAAGAAACTATTATTAACACCATGAATGAAAATTCATACCATAAAATAATCCTGGAAGTAAGGACTACCGTGGCACAAAAATCATTAAACTGCTACTCATGTAGATCACCGTGCCACTCGTGTAGATCACCGTGCTACTTACGTAGATCACCATGCTACTCATGTAGATCACCGTGCTACTTACGTAAATCACCATGCTACTCATGAAGATAGATCACCGTGCTACTTACGTAGATCACCGTGCTACTCATGAAGATAGATCACCATGTTACTTACGTAGATCACCGTGCTACTCACGTAGATCACCGTGCTACTCACGTAGATCACCGTGCTACTCACGTAGATCACCGTGCTACTCACGTAGATCACCGTGCTACTCACGTAGATCACCGTGCTACTCACGTAGATCACCGTGCTACTCACGTAGATAACCACAGTACAGAGAATACAAAGTAGTTTCATTTGGAAAATCTGGGATACTGACGTAATGAAAATCCGGGATACTGACGTAATGAAAATCCGGGATACTGACGTAATGAAAATCCGGGATACTGACGTAATGAAAATCCGGGATACTGACGTAATGAAAATCCGGGATACTGACGTAATGAAAATCTGGGATACTGACGTAATGAAAAGCCGGGATACTGACGTAATGAAAAGCCGTGACGTAACACAAGTCATCCAATCATAGCACACAGGTGATATTCTTGTTCATAACGAGTCGCGCGAACGATAACTTCTCTGCAATGTTGCTGTTTTTTCTTGCTATGATGGCTGCTCCTCTTAAACCTTATAAAAAATATTCTTACCAGAATTGTTTAAGTAATAGCACAAGACGACTCTAAGCTTAGGTTTTCCATTTTCCAGCAAAATTAATTCCAGAACGGATTGCTGCGTCTGGAAACGAAGATCTGAAAAAGGTGTCTCATAATGAAACAAGAAGCCACCGATATACCTTAAACAAGACATATTTCACAAGAATATAATTATTTTTCAAAACTAGGAAAGGGCTACGTGAGGATGGTATAGTACGACAATATGTTGCCAGTGTTCAGGGTAATGAAGGTAAGTGTCCAGTGGGTAGACTGATCCGAGTTAAGAACTTTTTTTCTTTATAAAGTTCACAATAAAAAGTGGTCATTCAATTACTAAATAGTTCTTGATGATACTTTAATTTTGCCTGCATACTGATGAATTTATCTCACCCTTCTAAATAATCTTAGTTGTTGACTTTCCCAATATATGTCACTTCTTAGTTAAATTTAGTTCCATTATTTTTATGCCAAAAACCAATTTTATTAATTTTCTCACTACAAGAACATCATAAAAATATAATATTTAATTTCTCCACAGCTTTTAATCTTCATAACAATGTTTGTTATGTGATGCTCTGTTTTTAGTTGGTGTCTTCTTCCACTTGTCTATTGAAAATATGATTATTATTTTTGTCAAACTAATGCAACTACATTATTTGAAGAAGTCATGCAAAATTTAATACTCTAACAATACAACCCTGTATCAACAGGAAAGCCCAGTCTTATGATGACGCAAATAAAACGAAGTCCCACCTATCTCTCCCCTTGAAGCACAATTTTCCTGTAGGCTAGAAATACTAGTCATTCGCTAACTCGGTCACGCCTACCCCAGCTACTCAGCAGCCCTACAGGGACGGCCCAATGATACGTCTTCAAAATATTGTTAAATATATACATCTTCCCTTGATCCTCCAGAACCAAATTTGTTTCAATAAAATATTCTTTAACTAAATATTACATCCCAACGATTCAGTTTTATTAATATCTCTCCTCCAGGAGTATTTCAGTTGATACGACTATTGACTGAAAAATCCAGACGACGCGACAACAGCGTTGCATTCGTACATCTGGCGGCCTGCATCTCAAAAAATTGACCAATTAACACCCGTTGGGATACTGACGTAGGTGTGACATCATCATCATCTGACTGTGGTCGCCTGATAGTGGTCCCCTTATTTGAAACTACTTGTATTCTCTGTACCGAGTTATTACCACAATACTTGCGTAGATTACTGTACTACTTGCGTAGATTACTGTACTACTTGCGTAGATTACTGTACTACTTGCGTAGATTACTGTACTACTTGCGTAGATTACTGTACTACTTGCGTAGATTACTGTACTACTTGCGTAGATTACCACACTACTTGCGTAGATTACCATACTACTTGCGTAGATTACCATACTACTTGCGTAGATTACCATACTACTTGCGTAGATTACCATACTACTTGCGTAGATTACCATACTACTTACGTAGATTACCATACTACTTACGTAGATTACCATACTACTTACGTAGATTACCATACTACTTACGTAGATTACTGTACTACTTGTAATTACAATTGTTGACTTCCATCATATACAAGCACGCAGTTCTAAAATTCAAAATGCCAGTTTGCAAAATATACTTTAGAGCTACAACATACGACATGATAAAACCTCTCTATAAAGCGCTAGTCTGGCCATATCTACAATTCGCAGTGCGACTCTGGTCTTTTATCCTAGGACAAGACATCAACAAAATGAGAGGAATTCAGCATAAAGCTTAAATGATTCAACTTCGTAATCCTATCCTATCACAAGATGTCAAAAAAATGAGAGGAATTCCGCATAGAGCTGAAATGATTCAACTACGTAATCCCAGTTGCAAAAGGCGTCTCCAGCAGCAGTTTAACTCAAAAGAACAAAGAAGACTGCGAGGACAAATCATCGAGACCTATAAATATCTCGGCTTTAACGATGTTACTCAAAGTTTTTCGACAGAGGCGATAACGTGCGAACAAGAAATAACGGTCACACACTAACCGTAAGAAACTTCAGCCTATTCCAAGCTTTAAATTTTTTTCCAGTAAAAATTGACAGAGACTGGAACAAACTACCCGAAAACAATACCTCTAGGCACTGAGAATACATTCAAAATTCGTCTTGACAAATATCGAATAAGAAATCCCTTAGTATTACTAAGTACTGATTCGAAATACAACTGAAGTACTAATTCGTACTACAAGTCATGTTGTAAAGTGTACAACGAATTATAAGTGTTATACCATGGGCACATAATTATTGTATATTCCAACCAAAGTTTATTGTCTACCAAAGGTCCAATATGTATAAAACTACCCTATGACAGTATACCACACATCAGTGTTTTATGAGTCGTGTACTTCCTGTGCACCGTGAGTCACATAGCCATTATGTGCAAGTCATGTACTTATCGTGTACCGAGTCATGTAATAATTGTGCTTAGCAGGTCATGTAATAATTGTTTCATTAATTGTGTACCGTAACTAGTATAATTATAGTGCACCAAAATCAATAAAATTATTATTGTGTACTGTAAGTCAATTATTTGTTGCATAACGAGAGTCAGATTTTTGGATATAAATTGATGACCAAGTGTGACTGTTACACCTAATCCTCCTTTCCTTCTAGTGCCTGTGCATAATTGAAGTGCCTGTGAGTGATTGATACCTTAACTTCAGATGGTATGGCACTTGCATAGCACCCAAAGAATGAACCAAAAGAGCTGTCCCTGATGCCACATTCTATACTATAATTAATCTTGCTGACTAAAGCAGGAGTGTGGAGCACAAGGGACACGTGCTGGTGTGCACAACAACACACTGGAGAGCACACAAGCAAGGTTTCACTGCTCCCAATGAACTATTTACTCATCTGTACTTTTTACTCATCATATTTACTATTTATTCACTATATTTTCATCATATTTACTCATATTGAGTAAATATGAGTAATTTATGCATATTGAGTGTTTATTTATATTTACTAAATATTCATCATATGTACTATTTACTCATCCTAATTACTATATATTCATCATATACTCATTTAAAAGTAACTGAGCAGTGTATAAGACCAGAGTAACTCTATGCTCTACCCAATAAAACTAAAAGTCTTAAAAAGAATGCCACATTGAGGTGACAACTAATTCATAAAAGTTGAAGAAATAACTTAGTAGGAATAATTTCAGCCCATCATCCACAAGATAGACTAAACAAATATAATTTTGCTGTGATTCAGGATTAAATTATATTCTTGTATCCAATGAGTATTGAACACATTTAGTACAGCACTGGGCTGCACTAGTAAGGTTAATAAACGTAATAAAAATATAAAATAAAAACTAATAAAAATACAGAATAAAAAATAAGATAAATTAAGAAATAGAGCAATGTTAAAAACAAATTGAAGAGAAATAGGTTGATATAAATTAGCTGACTGACCTGGAATGCCACTTGGTAAGCCTTGGACTTGTTGAGGTAGGCCTTGTAAGGGATCCACTCCCCTGAGATCAGCTGCTTGTAAGCTTTAGTGTAATTCTGATGTACTTTGAAATCCTCCACAATGCTCTTGCATGGAGCCTGACAGTTGTGAAGTGGACGATATCTGCAAGAAATGCAACATGGAAAGATATTTTATGTCAAGAAAAAATAAAAAGTGAATATTAAAAGAACATTAAAATTCTTATATTTGAAATCAAACATCCTGTAATAAAAAAGTTGAGTCACCAATAAAATTTTATAAACAGCATATTGGCACAAAAACTGTAATACTAATCTGACCACTTACTGAATATTTATAAGCAATATTGAAAGGATGTAAAGTCATACAATGCTGAGCCTGAATACCACTTACCTTATAGCCATTTTATGGGATGTAAAGCCTAGAATAGGATCTATGACGAGTGCAGTGACCAAGTCATCACACTCAGACAGCTCCCGAGGAGTGAGGCCACAACCTGTGGAGGCCAGGCGTGACATGCTGGCTCCCACCCCGCCACCTCCCCCGCTGCTGCTGCGACATGATTGCGCCACCACCATGGCGAACCCTCTCTCAAATGTTTGCGTAGTGGCTTCACTTTTCTAACTTTTTATCATTGAATACCATTCTCTGCTCATCAGAAAAGAAAATGAGTTTTTCTTCTAATAGAATACCAAATTTAAAAAAATGTCACAAAATGGTCAGAAAAATTCCAAAGTTTGAAGAAGTAACAGAGTAGGACTAATTTTAAGAGGAAGGAAGCTGTTGATCAGATGTCTTTAAATGAATTTTTATTAATAATAGAAAAATATTATACACTAGGCCCTTTACTTGAATATTGAGTACTAGCAGCAACAAAATCAGCTTAGGAATCTTGAGTGTATAGGATCTCCAAAAGTGCCCTCTGCTGCACCCAAGTTGAAAGACAAATTTCTGCTTGACCCATCAATGCAGACTAGCAAGTCAACTTGTTATGCTAAAAAAAATTGTTTAATTCTAATAATGTGAAGAATATCACTAAAAAAAAGAATGGAACTGCAATAAGGGGAGTATTGAATGTGTGTTGAACACATCACAGTATCCTACCATGCAGCTTGCATTCATGTAGCACTTTGCATACAAGTTGACTTAACAGTTCACATTAATGTCAATTTAACAGAAATGCCCCAGCAATACTTTCTAATACTGTATAAAAACTTTAAAGTTTTTTATGCAATAAAGAAGGGCTGCATCACCTTAAACAATGCTTGAAAAATTTATTGGGAGTAATCTAAAAAATTGCCCCATGATGGTAACTTAAAACAACATTACCTGTAAAATTCACTACTTTTAGTCATAAAAACAAGCCACGAATTTACTTCATTACTGCACATTTGTGTATATAATATATTGTGTTAATGCAAGCTTATGCTATATTCTATCAATCAGGCTTATAATTTAGTTCTAATTTATTTAGCTTTTTAGAAGTTACAAGAACATAAATGATTCATGAGCAATAAGAATTGTGTGGACTTTACATTCTTATGACATTTGTGTGGGAGAAATTAGGATTTTAAATTAGCAACCACTGATGTACATACATGCAACCAAACCACCATTTTTAGGCACTGAAATAACCGTGACGGCAAAAGTTTTAAATAGCTTGCATGTATAATACATTACAATTACATTAACAGGTTGCTAACAAAGGGTAATTAATGTTTCCAATTTTAAAGTTGCATTATTTCAAATAATGGAATTTGGTAAGTTGAGTTTCTTTTTTTATTAAACTACACTAGGAATATAATGAGTAATAAAAGCTCTTAATACAAAAATGCTGTTTAAGGCTCAACAACCATGCCTCTAAGATAAGATGGTACTACACAAATATACGTCATCTGCTAACACAAAATGAGATTTATCCAAAATTAACTAGGTACTCGTATCCAAGCGGCTCTTTCTGAAACACAAGCTATTTCACCTGCTGAGATAAGAAAATTCTTATAAAAAGGAAGTTTAGAGCCCCAAAGGACCGCAAAAATTAGGAGCTAGCACAATGTTAAGAGCCCTCATCACACATTGTGATATTATAGCAATTTTCTCATAACAAGTTTTATACAGATAGGATTAAATAACTTTTAAGAAAAATTTACAAAACATAACCGTTTATTCACAGACGCATTAACATAAAAGACACAAGTTACTACGAGGCAGCATTTGACCTGACACCATCAATCCCTTCTGTCTTCCCATCGAAGTTACAGGAGTGCTAACCCTTCGAAATCAATTTCGCTCAAATACATTTATAACATATGAGTTTTGGGGAAAAGTACACAGTCAAAAAAGAAATTTAATTCATAAAAAATAAATATTTAGCAAAAATTCTTCATATATGATATAACATTCTCAAAACTATTAATTAAAGCAAATTAGATTTATGATGGTAGAAGACGATTTCTTACAATAAATAAGTTGATTTGTTATAAAATGGTTATCAAAGTACACTTTGATGATAAAAGTTATTTGATCAGAATGGAATTTTCTTAAATAATTCCCAAACTTTTTAGAACAGTTGGTATCTCAAATTGTCAGTGACGTCAATGTATTCCTACGCTGACAACAAGTTGACAAACCCCGCAAGTGACAAAGACTATAGCTAAAATAAATTAAATAAACAATTTAACAATTTTTTGCAAGCTCACAGACATATTTACCATTATTTTGTTGGATATTAAGCCAATGATCTTCTACACACGCATAAAATAGACCTAGTTTTATGGTTTATAGTTTGCTTTCGTTTGCGTATATTGGAGAACTTTCCAGGGCTAAAAAGTAATTTTTCAGTCAGTTCAAATTCTATGCAAATGATCATTTAGGAGCTTGCTTACGCCTACTTACTTATGCTTAGCAGATTGTTGCTAGACAGTGAATATTTAACAATTTGTGAGATTTGACTACTATATCTAAATTTTTATGAGTGTCTATGACTTAGGAATGTGAGCTAAGATGATAGCAATAGGATTTTGGATACAATACCTAGTAAACCATAGAATTTCAATTACTTTATATTATTTTTTGAAGTGCACTATGATATTTACTTCAAAAAAGCTCACACTAATGTTCACTTACGTGATTTAATAATCTTAATATCCTAACAACGTTGAGGTGAGGTTATTTACTAAAAGTTCATTAATCAGTTGCAAATTCAATTTCGTTCTTGCAAAATTATCTAATAATCAAATTCTAAGTACACTCTGAAATATTACGCAATTTCAAATTTCAGCGACTATTTAAAAATGGGCTAAACTACTCGTTCTATTATTTTATTTTACATCTCTTACAGCATAAAGACCATAATAAAAACTTTGTATTTCCATATCTACTAAAAAAACAACAGTAATTTTTTTTGTCTGTGTTTACTATTCATCAAATATTTTCATGTACTTTGATCATGTACATTTTGCGTTGTCGTATAATCCTGTTATTTCATGTTAACATTTCGAAAATCCTGAAAGATAGCGCTGTTACGTTTTTGTTTGTGTGTAGTGCCAGTGTCACGTTTTGAATGACAAACAAATCTGGGGTGACCAGTTTTAAGTTTTTGGTCGGTGTCCAGAGTTAGGTTTAAAATGTTACGCAACAATTTATCAGAAGGTAAGGTCATGGGGGTCGTCTAGTGCACCTCTAGTTGGTGAATTCAATGATAACACGGGGACTCAGCTTTTGTTTCTTTATTAGTCCGTAGGGCAGCAGCTGGAGAGAAGACAACGTTGTCCACGAGTAGAAAAGATTTATAACCAAGAGTTATGATCAAGTGTTATGATCAAGCGTTATGATCAAGAGTTAGACTTTTAATGAAGTCCAAGGGGGAGAACGAGAAGCAAGAGTGATGGCTAAGAGTTTGTGTATGAAGAGTTTGAGTATGAAGACAGAGACGAGATGTGAGATCTGACGAGATGAGACGAGACGAGATCTGATGAAATCCGATGAGGCAAGAGCAGGATTGCCAGGTGTGTTGTTGTCTACACAATACCTAAGAACGGAATAACATCCTTTTTAAATGAGCTGGTATTTGCTTCTGAAGGGTGAAATTTAAAAAAAATCATAGCGACAGTTCTGTAAATACTATGAATAATTTTTACAAAATACAGCGAATTTTTATAAATAAAAATTCACACGAATCTCACTTATAATTACAGAAACCTAATCACAAAAATACAAGGAACTTATTGTAAAAAGTACGATTTAATTTGTACGCGATTAAATAATACGCATAATTTGAAAATGATGGAGCATGAGCAGCGACGTAATGCTACAGCGTAATCTCCCCTCGAAACAATAAAGTAGAATAATTCACTTCATTAAAATAGTTAGTGGTTGTGTACAAAGTTCTATTACAGTTACTACACTGAGGAGGGGTCAACGTTCTGTCGGCAGTGTGGTGTCGCTGTGCTGGCACCTGGCATGGGAACCTCTACAATGGCTCACGTCCCTCGACGGTTCAAAAGAAGCTGCGTGCATGACAAACTTACCATCAATGTTCGAGAGCTTTTTACTAATTAATATATGAAATGTTTTTAGGTTTAATTTTCAGAAAATTTTGACGAGTTGTTTCTTTGGAACAGAAAAAATATAAATTATGATAAGCATACACAGATTCTCTTCAAATGTTGTATTTAAAATTGCCATTTATGAATTTCCAGTTCTAAGATGATAGTGAGTATAGAAAAGATTATAGTTTAAATATGATGATTCATTAAGTTGTACATTGTGCCTCCCAAAATGTTCTTGAAATAGAAAGGTTTTGAGGGTCTGTTTTGAATTCATGTGAAGTGCTTGAGAAACACGACCACGAAGATAAGTTTAAAGTCCAAAACAAACAAACAAAACTAAACGTGTTATCTTGAACGGAGAAGCAACTGTGCTAAAATTTGGTGAACTATTTTCCCCCTGGTGAACTATTTTCCCCCTGGTGAACTATTTTCCCCCTGATTGCTTCTGTTGTCATATAAAACATGCCGAGACTAAACTCTACATGACTATTTTGTTGATTTCATCATGTATTGTGGGACGACGAGTTTTTCGTTCAGTGGATGACAGAAATGAAAATTTGATTTTCGACCCTGCTTCCTTCTAAAATTTATTGTTTACACGTGATTAAAATTTCTCCTTAGCCCGTATATTCACCACACCACACAAATCGATTAGAATAGAATAAGACAATAGGAACGAGTCGTTTGGCCCATTCATGGGTCGATACTCAAGTCCCATGCTATCTAAAGTAAATCCATCAATCATGCACCTTAACCACGTGAGTCAATTCAGTCCTGTACACGCATTTCACTCACGCACAGGCATTTCAGTCACGCGAATTTATCTCAATCACGCACAGGCACCAGGAGTTAGGGACATAGGGTTAGTACGTTGTAATACTGGGGGGTTCGTAATCCAATATATGTCGAGACGTTTTTTGAATGTATTCACAGTGCTACCAGAAACTATGTTTTCAGGCAGCTGGTTTAGGCATAGTTTGGGATGTCTTGAAGTTTCTGAGTAATAGTTTTTGGCCATTATTTCCGGTTTGTACGTTACCGTCTCTTTCGAAAAGCCCTTCCAGGGTAACATTGTTGAGGCCATTGAGATACCTGAAGGTCTCAATAAGTTGTCATCGCAGTCTTCTTTGTTCTAGTGAGATAAGTTCAAGTTGTTGAAGACGTCTTTCGTAGCTGAGTTTGCAGAGTTATAGAATCATCTTCGTTACTTTACGCTGAATTTTTTCCATTTTATTAATATCTTTTCGTAGTGTAGGAGACCAGAGTTGCACTGCATATTCTAAATGAGGCCGGACTAGCGCTTTATAGAGCGGTAATATTATGTTCTTGGACTTGTATTCGGAGTTAAGTACAATAAAACCAGAAATCCTGCTCGGATTTTTAACGCTTTTTTCCAATTGTTTGTCATGTTTGAGATTTTCAATGACAATGACACGTAGATCTTTTTGTTGCTGGACTGCTTCAATGGTTATGTCATTCATCGTGTGTTATAAATGCTGGTTATTTGCATCAATGTGCGTTACTGAATATATATAGACGTTAAAACTCATTTGCGAGATTTCAGTCCATCGTAGAAGACGGTTTAGATCCGATTAGATAGTTACTCTGTCCCTTTCGGTGAATGCTTTGTGACAGGATTTCGTGTTATCGGCGAATTTGTTAATTTTAGTGATGATTCCTACATCAAGATCGTTGATGTAGATGATGAAGAGGAGCGGGCCTAAAACACTCCCTTGAGGGACTCCTGATGTTACAAGCGTCGGATCACTGGCTTGATTTTTACTCACCACACGTGTAGTGCGACCAGTGAGCCAGTTTCGTATCCATCGGGAGTAGTTGCCTTGTATTCCATGCGCTTCCACTTTGGTCATGAGTCTTTCGTGGGGAAGTTTGTCGAAGGCTTTCTGAAAGTCTAGATATACAAGGTCTACAACTTTTGTACGGTCGTATATGCGGTTAACTTCTCTAAAGAAGTGGAGGTTTGTGAGGCAGCTACATTACTCTGAATCCGTGCTGGGTATCAACAAATAAGATTTTGGTCATTAAGGTGTTTTGTTATACAGACTTTGAGTAGTCTTTCTATTGTTTTACTGATGGCAGATGTTAGATCAATTGGACGATAGTTATTAGGTGTTTGTTTGTTCCTCTTTTTGAAAAAAACAGTGACATTTGCCTGCTTCTAATATTTTGGAACTATCCCAGTTTCAAGTGATCGTTTGAAGATGTTTGTTGAGGGTTCGCTTATTATTTCGGTTGTTTCTTTGAGTATCCGGGGAGCAAGGCCGTCTGGTCCGGTTGACATACATGGGTTTCAAATGCTGAGCTGTTTCTCTACCTCTTCTACTGTAAATACGCCATCTGACAGGATTTCCTGAGGATTTAAAGCATGAGGTGGCGGGATTTCGGTTAAGTCTTCGTGAGTGAACACAGAAGTAGAGTATGTATTAAGAATTCTGGCTTTAGTTTTGTTGTTTGTTTGGGTTGAGCCCTTAGAATCGATCAGTAGTCCAATATTGTCTCTTTTGAGTCGTCTGTCGTTCACATATTTGTAGAAGCTTTTCGGGTTAGTTTTAGCTTGTGCTGCAACTGTAATTTCTTTATTTCGTTTTGTAGGTTTTATCGTTCGCTTAACAGCCCTGCAAGCGTGGATATGTTCTTGACGATGGGGTTCTGTTTGGTATCATTTAAGTCTTCTGTATGGCTGTTGTTTTGCATTGATGAGGCGTATAAATAAATAACCAGTATATACTGATATGGACTATATAGTTGTTTCATTCGTACCCGCTACAGAAGGGAAAATTGAAGTCAATATCATATCTAATGGGCATTTTTCAAATCCCAAATAAATAATATTGGTCCAAGTACCTCAGCTACATTAGATGTTCTATCGATTTGGGAATATCGTTTTGACATTCTCTTCTAACAATCCGTGGTCGTTTTATCCTCTTAGTAACGCATGTACTCGGGATTTTGTCTCGTCTACTCTTATGAGGGAACACAGCACAGCATCAAATCCTATTCCAGGAACTCATAACCTTCACACTGGACAGTGTAAGGCTTCTGATCCCTTCCAGATTCACTGGATTCTCTGACTGGAATGTGCGGCGTTCCAAGCTGCTGCACGGAGTTACGAACTCGAGAAGTCACAGCTGCTCATCAGGGTTGCCAGAATTGTTACGTTCGTAACAAAAGTGTTACTTTTTGCTCGCAAATCTTCATGTTGTTACTTTTGTTACGACTTTAACAGAAGTTGTTACTTTTTCAACATTCAAAGTTGGTTCATATTTCAAACGCATATGCAATGTATTCAAAACACGTTTTGTTCTGCTGCATCCCATCGCAGCACCGCTGTACAGTTCGATAGTATCATAGCTGGGCCAGTAGCAAGTAGCAGCATGAACTTAATTAGTTTTAGACGATTGCTGGAAAATTACGATCTGACATAGAACTTGAGTTTATATTTTTTATATCAATTTTATATATCGTCAATGAAGCAAATTTTCGACCAGTTTTTATCAAATGATATCACGCAATTGATCCAGATGACATTAAAGTAGGGAAAACACTATCATTCCCCTTCCGTGGAAATTTCCAAATAATATATCAAAAACAAAGTATAGATAAACACCGATAGAGGGGAACTCACTTTAGAAGACACGTCTCACACAAATGGAAAAGAACCAGCAAGATTTTTGAAATGTTTCGAAAGAAATATTTCAAAAGAAAACACTGTTGTATCAATTCAAAAATAGCGTCATTTAGCGGGGATGGTCTTCGTTATACATTACTGTTCAAACTAATGCAGAGTCTACTCGCATTGCCACATTTTTCTGCGCGTTTCGAGTGGTCATTTTCTCTACTCAATATTATAGTAAAAATACATAGATTGCAATTGAAATGTAGATATTACCATCCTTTTAATATCCACTTTTGTATTCGAAATGTCAATTTGCCGACACTTTCTGTACACACTGGAAGCCTCCCAGCAATCAAATTGATAACAGAAGTGAATTTATACGACATTAACACGGATGTAGGAGCTACTTTTTGAAAGGTGAATAGAGATTTTTATTCTTTTATCTATGTATGCAGAGAAAATGAACATAGTAATGGAAAACGATTTTTGTTTGTGTTAGAATTTAGCGAACTAATCCAAAATATTGCAAAAGCTTGATCAATGTTCTGTTAAAAATATATAAGTTCTACTGCAAAAAATCTACAATTTTCATGATACAGAAGAAATATCTTCAATAAGCGCATAATGAGTTTAGCAACATATTGTAATAACGCATAATAGGGTATTGATATAAAAATAGTGCGATTATTTTGACATTTTTAAAATTTGTTACGTTTTTGACAAATTTGTTACGTTTTGAGATTAGAAGTTGTTACTATTCACGAAAACCTTCTGGCAACCCTGCTGCTCATTCGTAAGCCAAGCGTCGGTGCGTTCAGCTGCGTCGTGTGTAGAGCTGGTCCGTAGTCTTGACTACGCCTGGGGGCAACGCTTCAAACTCTCCCAATGTAACGCTGTCAATAACACATCACGACCCATTATATGTAGAGCAGAACTCATGTTCATTATTGTGATTTTATTCTGTGGTGAAAAGTTCATGGTCAATGTAAAAGAAGTCACGTCTCGGTCACGCAGCTGTGGAGAAGTATGGATTTTCAGCACGAGGTTGTGACAGGTTCTGTAGTGCAGTGCTAACCGTGACACAGTTAGCAAGAATTCACTTCTGCTTAGTGGTGCTAGTACACCTTAATTATACAGTGTACATTAATTCGCTTTTAATGGGCCTAATTGAAAAAATAAAACAATTGTGTTAAATGACACTGAGTGGCGCGTGTTGTATTAGCAAGGTGGTCATAACTTCGATAATTTTCCTGCACTCGATAGTAAAATGGTGAGCACAATTTAGTTTCGTGCTGCATAGAGTGTGCTGTTGTATGGAAAATATACTTTGACAAAGATTTCACACGACAAAGGCAGCGTTCAAGACTAAACTGATGGACTAAACGCATATAACGACCAAATTCGCAACAAGTCTTCTCGCTTACGTACCAGAATCTGTGATGCTTTCGCAGAGTGGTTTATTTAAGCTTAATTAGGTTCATTCACGGAAATTCGCTATTTGGTACAAGAATTGGGTGAAGATATTAGAATCAGCTGTGTGTACAAAGATCAGCCTTGTGATGATAAATGTAATTTCTTAGAGAATCAGATGGAGGTATCAGAATTAGCTATACGTATCGTAATCAGCCTTATGTACGTGAATCAGGCAACCGTACAAGAATCTGGTGATGGTACGAGAATGTGGCACGTGCACCAGAATTAGTTGTGCATCTGGTTTATCATTGAAAAACTAATCCTTCGTTTAACCATGAGAGAAAAATATGGAGGAGTACAGCAACACACAACACAGGTCTAGTTACGTGCCCACAAGTTCCTGTTGGATGAACAAAATAATTCAGACAGTTGGACTTAACGAGCATGTCCGTCCAATTGATGTCTGTGCATAGCTGTTGGTGTCTTACATTAATATGCTAGTGTGTCATACATAGCTGTTGGTGTCTTACATTAATATGCTAGTGTGTCATACATAGTTGTTGGTGTCTTACATTAATATGCTAGTGTGTCATACATAGCTGTTGGTGTCTTACATTAATATGCTAGTGTGTCATACATAGCTGTTGGTGTCTTACATTAATATGCTAGTGTGTCATACATAGCTGTTGGTGTCTTACATTAATATGCTAGTGTATCAAACATAGCTGTTGGTGTCTTACATTAATATGCTAGTGTGTCATACATAGCTGTTGGTGTCTTACATTAATATGCTAGTGTGTCATACATGATGTGCTAGTGTGTCATACATGATGTGCTAGTGTGTCATACTCGTACATAGGTGTTCCTGTACGTCATACATACAGGGTGCTCTAAAAAAGGTATACTTTTTTAAAAGACTAGTTTGAGTACTACTGGTGCTAGGAGGCTGGAACAGGCCTCATTCGAAAGAGCAAAAATCTAGATTTTTATTTTGAATCCATAATATGCTGTTACTCGCCTTGTGTACACCTTATGAATACCAGTAGTATTCAAACTACTGCCTTTTCTTAGGTTATCCATTTTTTTGGGACACCCTGTAGCTTTTCCTGTGCGTCATACATCGATGTTACTGTACATGTATGTCATGCATGGAGACCAGCGTGTCATACATAAATGTGCATGAGCATCATACATAGATACGCCAGAATGTCATACATCGATGTGCCTGTGAGTCATACATGAATACGCCTGTGCATCATTAATAAATCTTCTTAAAAAGATACACGTACAAAAACAGACTGACACGATTTACTGCCGTAGTGCCTATCAAAAAAACTCGTCAAGTTTTTATTTTTTCCTGCGGCAGATTGTCAATGTACATTTTGGTTTGTAAAACTTTTGGAAACTCATAGAATGACATAAAAATATAGACCTACAATTCTTTTACATATTTTCTAAAACTATATTTTATGACCCAAAAAAGAGGGTTTATGTTACATATATTTTAGATTTAAAAAATATTTCATGTACCAAATAAACGTATAAGTCTAAAATATATATCTTCAAGGAACATCTCATTCATGTCCTGTCGAGAAGGACTTGACTTGTTTATTGAGTTCCTCTACTCCTGTCCAAAGAATAATAATTATTTTTGAGTCTTCAAAATCTTCAAGAAGTCTATTTTAAGTCTTAAAAATCACAGACACGTAATACATCACACTTTCTAGTGGTCTAAAATTACACATTTTACTCTGAAAACAACTAGTTTCATTTTACGAATCTACTTTTCATCTTGTCGAATGTAAGTACAAATTTTAATCCGAGTTTACTGTGAACTCGACGTCATGGAATAGAATAAAATAAAATAAAATAAGGTAATAGGAACGACTCGTTTGGCTAATTCTTGGGTCGATACCAAAGGCCCATGAATATTGGCCCGATACCAAAGGCTAAAGTAAAAGCATCAACCATGCACGTATATCTTAATCCCGTATCTCAATTCAGTCACGTACACGCATTTCAGTCACGCATAGGCATTTCAATCACGCGCGTTTATCACAATCATACACAATCATATTAATATAATTTTCATGAACTTTTTGAGACGTGAATTACTGCAATCGATGGGTCATCAGGCGCAGCTATTGGTCTCCAGTACATAAGTTGATGCTCTCCAGCAGACATAGAATACTGTTCGCGGCCTCGATACTGAATTTCAATACTCGGTATGTTTTTCGATCACCAAACTCTAAATTTCAAATTAGAATGTTTTTTAGTAACCGTTTAAAAAAATTGTGATTTTATTTGAGGCGAACGAGAAAGTACGTGCCATGAACTAGAAGCACGAAGATATCAATATTTCCGGAGTTTGTGGGCGTTTTTTTGTGAAAAAAAGGACTTTTGTTAAAGAAGAAGATGGGGTACGTGGGACGGGTATTTCTCAGCATTTTTAAAGGGGGACTGAACAAAAAATTGTTAGGCTGCTGAAAAGCACAAACTCTGCAGAGCTGCGCAGACTGTGCAGACATGTTCTGACTTTACAAAAATATGTGAACTGCATAAAGACTGTGAATAGATGCAGACACAGTACAGACATGCAGACTCTGCTTAGTTGCTGACTCTGCAGAGAATTACCTACTCTGCATTAGTGCTGAACTTAGAAAGAAGTAAAAACTCTTCAAAGGTGCTGACTCAACAGTAAGGTGCTGACTGTATAGAGAGGTGCTGACTGTGCAGAGACTTGCAGGGCTTGGGATGAGTTGCACAGTCTTGCGTTCAACTTTCAATTCCTGCTGCAAAGGTTTTTGAGGCACAATTCTTCCATCAATTCCCTAAATTAGCTTCATATCACAACATCTTCCTTAGCAAGTTAAAAAGAAATATACTATGCAAGGAACAAAAACGTTCAGAAGTAGTGCATGACCTAAGATACGGGCTCAGACATTTGTTTGTCAGTCATTGAGGTTGACGACTGTTTGTTGTATTGAGTGCACACATTGATCATGAATGAACGAGTTGACCTTCACCTACAGTCGTAGACAAGAGAACGAGTCCAATTGACAGTCTGTGTTTGTGCCCTGAAAATTATGGCGGTTATAACTAGAACACGATTGTCGATTTTTCTGCTCAGTTTTGTGTACGCTAGTTTTAGATGCACTCATCGGTCAAATGCTCTATGTTTTTAACATGACGTGTAGCGTTTAATGCAGTGCTTTGGTTTGTATATTTCCAAGGTGACATTTTTTCAGTAGCGTTCAGGAGACTTCTCTGGAAGGATAATGTATGAGTTTTGTAAGAAGATGAAGCAAATATTTGCTGCAGGTATAATAAATTATTTTCTGTTGGACATTACAGTAGCGGCAATAGAAAATACTAATCTCATAATTTCAAAATACAGGAATTTTCCGTGGAAAGTGGAAAAAGGCTTAGGGTTCATTATTACTAAGTCAACCATTTAAATAATTGGTTGGAGAAATTTACATTAATAAAGTATTAGTTGATTAAAGCAAAAAATGATTGAGTACCCACGTAATTGTGTAGAAGTGAACAGCCATAAATTATGATGCTAGATCCTAAAAAGTTATTTTTTCCAGAGAAGAAATTTCCAGTTACAGATTACATGTATTACTATATATTATATATGAGTAAATTTTTAATTATTCTTTACAAACTAATTCTTTAACAATTTAAAAATTATAAAATATTCAACACTGATTCAATGACATATTGAAGTTGGACTCGAAAAATGTTGAATGTAACATATTCCGTATATTGTACGTAGTGTGCAGAAGCAATTTCACTTTTTACATTGTTTATATTCTACTCAGCATTATTTAAATTCAAATTTTGAGTAAAATGTTGATTTATTGTTTAGAACTTCTTTTAGCGAGTAATTTACATGTAAGGGACACAAACCTAAACTGAAGATGCTGTTATAATTATAAATGACTTAAAATCTACGGTAAAATTTACCAGTATTTAAGTTACTTACACACACACCCTCATGCAAATAACTCTAAGGTAAATGCACCCAGTATTTCAATTACTCATTCCTAACCCCCTCGGAGAAACTCTACGGTAAAATTTAATAATATTTTAGTTACTTTTTCACGTGCTATTGAGATGTAATATGAGATTTGTGTCGCTGGTCGGGCTCACACAACATCTATTCATAAACAAATTAGTTGAAGCAGAATGAGGCGAAAGATTTCAACGGCGATAATATCAACGAAGGACGGTGGTCAGAATGGAAGTAATAAATTGAACGAGTTGCCTGAAGGCAGAAGAGAAAACGATTCTAGTGAAAACTAGTTTTTTGTTTACTAGCAACGCCATGTTTAGAACTGCACACGACTTTGATGAGGCATACTTGTCGTTCTCATAAAACTCCCTTTCATGAAATGTTTTGGAACGATTCGTAGACATTGTTAACAAGATGCTGAGACTCACGAATGAGCATGCAACATATGCGTTAAAAACTGAAATCTCACTTGTATTTTTTGTGAGATATCATGGACCCTGAACATTAATTTTGAAATCAAGAAATATTTTCTAGTTCTCTTTGTAAGTACATACAAAAAGAGAAATTTGGTTCTGGCTTCGTTACAATGTCAATGAATTCTAATTTATCTCGTAGATTAAATTAAAAAACTTGAAAAGTTTTACCCTAAATTAACAAACTGTTAGTCAATGTGATTTTGATTGATAATACTGATAGATGGTCACTCACGGAAAGCATTTTATTACAAAAGTGAACGGAAGTTAATCAATTTTAGCTCAAAAAGATTCGTAAATACGAATCTTACTCTACTTGTTTCGTAAATTTATCTGTTTGAGCGAGAACAGAGTTTCATGCATCAATAATGTTATTTATTATATCATTAGAACAACAAAAATGTTATTAATTATATAATTAATTATTTCATTAACTTCACGCATGGATTCCATCTCACGTATGTTGTCGAGATATAGAAAAGACTACCAAAAACAGAGGTTTGTAGTCAAGTGAACTAAACTATCTGGACTATCGCTGGAGTCACTGGCAGGAGTTTTCGTAATGGAGTGAAGAAATGTCAGTGTCTGATATGGAACACATTACCAATACTTCGATCTGTTTGTTTCTCATTAACTTAATTAATGTACATTATGTAACAGTCTGAATGACTTTATTCTCATAGAGAAAAATACCCTAAAAGTTTTGCAACTGTACTTGAAATTCATTCAATTGAAGATATGAAAGCGATTTGAAGACACAGCTCTCGAGTGACCTTCGTGTGACACACTTATGAAGTAGAAAGATGTGAAGAACGTTTTGGACGCACAAAGCCTGCTTTTTAGGTGCTCAATTTAACTGATTTAACTGATATGAACTGATCTGTTCATCGATTAGTGGTCGATGGCATTTCTGAAACCTCAGAATCACAATATTTGGTAACGGTGGGTAGAGAAGGGCTTCTTAATTTATTTTCACTGCCATTAACAAGTGCAGTAGCCTAGGAAGATGGAGCAATTAATTAAGGCTTCATTATACCTTAAATAATTGGCTTTTAGCCTAGTTTATTGGTACGCCTTTGAGATACCAAACACCGTGCCAGGGAGTACCAAACACAGGTCTGCTTTATCGAAAGTTTGAAATGCATGCCGTGTTTAAAAAACCACCTTGGTTCCACGTATATACCTACGACAACAGGGTGACAACTGCAGTGTGGATCACAATATAGCACTGCACCAACACGTCAACTGTCCAAGGTGACACAAACTGCAACGTAGCTCACATACTGTGCGTGGAGCAGTACAACTTCTGCAATAAAGTCCAAAATGCACCACAGCCACACCACTAGTCTCAAATGATTATATAGTGGATGCCATGCAATCGCGTCTAGTCACAAAAATCGCAAGTCGTACTTACTAATCATAATATTCTCCGTTATGTTCAAATTCACATAACTCGGTTATCGTTAATTCTGGTAAACCGGCATGATTGATGTATACTTTTTCATTGGGTGAGTAGGATAAACTTTATAACATGTACATGCTTGAGAAAAATGCACGCAATCTTTCAGCATTCTGAAAATGTCTTACTACTGGTTTGATATGGCGTTCATCAGGCAAGGGATTGCAATTTTTCATGGCTGAGAATTATCTGCATAATGCAAGGAGCACACACTTGCGAGCATATCCTGATTTGCACATGTGAGACAAAGCAACATGTGACAAAGTCATTATTTGGGCAGCGTGAGTGCGCAGAAATAATGGTAGTGTTTCAAGTTTCATCATTTACGAGAGTCCAGAAGCGAGACTTGATAATTTAATTCATCTAGTAATTGACTCAGAGACGTTAAGTTAACATGTCAGGTTTCTCTGCAAAGACAGGCTTGCGTGGTCTACACAGACCATGTGCGATCAGTTCGTGTGAGGATAAAAAAGTAACCAGTGCTGCATTGGTAGAATACTTCTGTTCATCGATAATGAACTGTTTGCTTTATGTTGAATATTTCAGCACGATTGCATTGCGTGCGTGTGTTTGGTGTACTGCAGTTTGTCAGAGCAGCAGTAAAACTCGTGAACACAGCACGACCACTCGATTGAACAGCGCCACCAAATGTATGATTCAAATCCTGGGTAAGAATACAACAGAAAATTCTGTCATGGAAAAAGCCGGACCATTGTCGTGTTCATTCATACACTGTAATATTCGTACCTGAACGAAAAGTCCCTCGTTAAGCTTCAAGACTTGTTCATGAAAAGTACGCATGTTCCTCCTGCCATTTTATCAAAGCTAAAAAGTGAAAGTTAAAAAAACAATAAGCTAACTAAACAGAATGAACTTCAATTTTCTGACGGACCAAAAAGAACATTCATGACAGAGAAAGCATCACAAAGGCAACTCGTTAGCGTGCAATCATTGTGAGGTATAACACTGAGTTGCAGTCTTGGTCTTCTACTAATAATCCTCCTATTGACATCATTATTCTCCAACTTATATCATTACCCTTTTACTCATACCATTACTCTCCCACTGACATCATTACCTTCTCACTTACATTGATGGCGTGGGCTATCAAGGTCGACATGTCACAAAAAGCTAAGGATTTTTAAGGCATCAACGTAAAGCTTAAAATGCAATTTTTCTGCTTGACCTTGGTGGCCAGAAGCCTCTTCATGTCGCTGCAACATTAGTGAGATCTAATTTAAATAATTTGAAGACCGAGGTTCACTAACAAGACGGTGCAACCTAAGGTAGAATGTGTCAGCTCCAGCAACAAGCAGAGCAGTTTGCATAGCATGTGGCAATTAGCAAGGAAGTTTGTTTCGGCGTCTATGGCTAGAAACTATGTTTTTCAGAGCTGTGTTTAGAATAAAACGTTATTAACGAGAATAGCAATAAATTTGGAGATTGTATATTATAATGCTATTATTGTTGCTAATGATCATAATGGCAATAGGAATGAAATAATAATATCATTAGTTTTATTAATAATAAATAACAGCAATAACAATGACGACACTAATTAAGATAACATATCACTACATACTTCACTACAGCTTTTGAGGATTCCCCTTTCCCTATCTTCTGAGATCCTTTTTTCTTTATAAATATAAAACGCAAATCTAACTCGGTTTTGCTACCTTGTTTTAATGGGTAAATAGTTCAGCAGACTTGGAATAGGAAAGCTAGTCGATCGTTTAGTGACCATGCTGATGTCTCTGACCATTCACACACCATTCTCAAAAGAACTGGTAATTATCATAACGTGATTGTGACGATAGTTAAATCATGAAATGGTACTCGTATTGTTGATTTGTCTAACGTTTTAATCAAATAATTAAAAATCACATTCAGAGTTTTACTTACCAATAACTGTATTAAGAGTATTGTTCAAGTTACTCAATTGGTCAAAATACATGTGAAGTCAAGAATACAAAACGATAGACTTATTATTTTTGCATGGATTAATTTTCTCCAATAAAAGGCAGTTAATAATTTTTTGCGGCGAAAAAACGGCTACGTCTCTAGCTGATAACCTCACTGATAACTGACCAGTCATACAGACTTGTCTAAGTTTTCTTTTGTATTTTACACAACAGACAAAATTTGTGTTCGTTTGCCAAATTCGTTTTTGTTTTGCTCATTTTGTTTTATTCCGCTTTTTTCATATCTAATAATTCCACCATCTACACATCACTTTTAAGTCTCATCATCAGTTTTATTTTGATTCCTTTAAAGTGTGTCTAACGCTAAGAGTAGAAACTGAAAATTCTATGTTAAATAGGTCGAAAAAGCTCATTCTTCTAATGAAGAACTGACTCTGGTGGAAAACAATAAAAAATTGAAAGCTCGCTCCCAAATAGGTTTATGAAGCTCATTTAGTACATTGAAGAACTTAGATTCTGATGGAATGCATAGATTACTTTGCACGATTCCGTGCTGGTGAAAGACGCTTCCTGTAAAACAGACAATGACTGGGCCACTAATTTTGCATGTTTGATAGAACATTCTTTTGTCTACCACGTCTGGTGGCTTACAATCTTTATACTGGCTGCATGTCGTGATAATTATGAGTTGTGTTAATTATGATGTTGTAAGTACGAGTCATGATAATCATGACGTGATAATTAAGACACGATAACTGTGATGATCATTATTATTTGTGTGAACGAGTATCGTAAACGCCAGAACAAACATCACATGTTTTGTGCGTGTGATGTCGCAAACGAACACATTTACATTCATGCATTGAATTTCATATTATTCTATATTATCATGCAATCGTTGCAATTTTCAGATATGAAACTATGTACCTATACGAGAAGGGAAAATTCGTGCGGTTATTTCATAGGCGTCCCTTAATTAATAAGATACAGTTTTTCCTAATTGAGACTTTTGTATTATTTTCTTTAAAGTTCGCAATCAGTAATAGATAAAGTTTTAGTGTAATCTTCAACTCACTACCTGCCAACCGGTCAAGACAATCAGCAATCCTCAAGCCCACCAGCTGCTGAGCAATCAAGACAATTAGAAGTCCTCAAGTAACACGAGGCCACGACAATCAGCAATCCTGAAGTCCCTTGCTGCTGTACAATCATCAGAATCAACAATTAATTTTAGTCCATAGCAAAGTCCTCAGTCCACAGCACGTCCCCCAGTTCACAGAACTTGTCGATCGCTCATTGTTCAGTCCAATACACGTCCCCAAACCTGCATCACGTCCCTCAGTTCACAGCATGTCTCCCAGTTCACAACACGTCTTCGAGTCTACAGTACATTTTCCAGTTTACAGCACGTCCTTCAGTTCATAACACGTAGCCCAAATTTTCACCACGTCCCCCTCTCAGTTCCCAGCCTCATCCCCTTCAGCCCATAGTACGTCTCTCAGTCCATAGCACGTCCCCCAGTTCCCAACACGTCTCCCAGTCCCCAGCACGTTCCCCAGTTCCCAACACGTCCCCCAGTTCCCAGCACGTTCCCCAGTTCCCAACACCTCTCCCAGTCCCCAGCACGCTCCCCAGTTCCCAACACGTCCCCCAGTTCCCAGCACGTCCCTCAGTTCCCAGCACGTCTCCCAGTTCCCAGCACGTCTCCCAGTCCCCAACACGCCCCCCAGTCTACAGCATGAGCTCTTCGTCTCCTGACGAGGGACATGAAGGGACGTAAGAAGTCTAGTCTTGAGAGGTGCGTGTGCTGCGTGCCTTACAGGTGTAATGTTTAAAGTCCCCTTGAAAGTTTAACAACATTTGTGTCTAAATTTTTACTAGCTTGTAAATTGATCGAACATATTACATAATAAAAATCATGTAAATTTAGGCAGCGGCTACAATATATTTGACGTTTAAAAATTTTATCTCGACCTAATCAATACCACAATTTTTTCCTTCCATTTTTTTGTCGGGCTTAGCGTTCCTGTAAAAATTGGTAAATTGTATATGTTCATATGCGGAGCGCGAATTTTTATCGCATGGAAGAAATGAGTTCTACATACAATTACAGCGAAGTATCGGCTATTGAATTATTCAGAGTTCATTTGAAGCGTATCGTTCGCAACTGCCCCTAGTGTTCCAGTCATGATCGACTGTTCAGACTGAGTGTCTGCGATGCACACATTGATTGTAGCCAGAAATTTTATAAGAGGAATTTTTGCTGCGATGGCAGCACACCCAGAATGCAATTTGTCGCACCTTTGCAGCAGTAAATTGTGTGAATCAGAATAGAATAAGGCAATAGGAACGAGCCGTTTGGCCCATTCTTGGTTCAATACCGAAGTCCCATGCCGTAGATCAGTGGGGAAATAATCAGTGGGGAAATTTTTCAATGCGCTCTGTGAGTTAGTTTTTCTCAGACCATTTTCTAAAGCACAAATGTATATTCATGGCACATGTAGAATTAAAATACTCTAGTAGAATTAAAACACTTGTGCAGACATAGGAAGGCCGTACAGAATTATGAACACCTTTTTTACATGACAATAATGCTTATTGCACGTATAAATATATTAGCCTGATGAAATCAGAATAAAATGTTCCAACGCTTCAAAAAACTAAAAATTGCATCAGCAATACCATCAAACTAATCTTTAACAGGTACAATTTATTTAACGGAACATCTCAACAAATGGGTAAATTAATCACAATATTTGACTTAAATCATTTATTTTTGTTCGTCAGAACTCTATTGGACATGTCCTGGGACGCATCTGACATTGAAGATGAACTTTCATCATCCCGTGCTGACGATGACGACAACCCCGACACCCTAGCCAGCAAAAACAAGACTGTCCATCCCAGCCCCAGCGACGGTGGGATAAGCAAACCCAAGTTCTTCAACGGCGGCAAGTACAATGTGCACAGCGGCTACAACTCCGATGACGAGAGCGGTGATTCCGGTAAAGAAAAAGATGCGGAAGAGGGTCAAACTAATGGAGCAAACACGGCCACCAGCAGTTCTGGGTCGAAAATCAACGAGCTGGGGCCGCTCTATCTGTACGACACTGATGAGAGTGACGAGGTGTCCGAAGAAACTAATGGGTGAGAGAATTTTTTCTTAGTTCTGACAAAAATAATGAGGTCGACGAGGAAAATATTGGGTCAGTAAAGCTTAGAACTATTATTTCAGATTTGACGATCGCAGATACATGTAGAGAAAATAATTTCAAAGTTTATATAGTAGCTAATTAAACGGAGCTAATTTTTTTGTACGTTTAGTTTCCTTGTTCGTTTTTCACGTCATTGTGTTCATGTGTGTCTTTTATGATTTTTTTTATTTTTCTTGTACGTGTTTGATATCTTTTGTCTGTCCTTTACGTTTTTATTTTACTACCAGTCCTTTACGTTTTTTAGTTTATCATTACAATGTTTGTTTTCTTGCTTGTTACTTACGCCTTCGTTCTCTTGTTTATCGCTTTAACCTTCATTTTATTGTTTGTGCTCCGCATCTTCGTTTTTTATACTCTGCCCTAAATGTATGCTCATGTAAATTTCATCTCACAATGTCTCCTGGAACACACAAACGTATCGACAATTATATAATTCAAAGAACTCTTCCCAGGTATAAGTCACCGGCACCCTCCCGCCTGTCCAACACTCAGTACTACTCGGACCGCCTTCAGCGCCCCCAGCAGGAGGAAGAGAGCTTTGACGAAGGCGATGATGAAGACGAGGAGCTTATGGAGATCCAGATCCAAACGCTGACTGGCACCACCTTCAGGGTGCGGGTGTCCTCTCGAGAGACCGCTTGGGGTCTAAAGAATCTCCTACATCGCACCGAGGGTGAGGAAGAACTCATCGTTCATTACATATAATAAGAAATGTAATTCCTTTGTGTGGTGTGTTCTGCAAAGCTGAGCGACAAAAAATAATGTTACAAAAAGAGAAAGCGATTCAGTTTTCTTGTGTCATGTACTGCAACGGATGGGGCAATATGAGGAGCAATATGATGAAAATGAGGCAAATAATTCCTTTGTGTTTGATGTTAGGTGAAGATCAGTGTAAAATCTCAAAAATGGAACTTTTTTCTAGTTCTTGTTTCAGTCTCGTGCAGAAAAAGTGACCTCCCTATTCATTGGTCTTGTAGCTTTAATGTATGGTCCTAAATTTTGTTTATGTATAGTCTTTTGTTAAAACAATAAGTGGTAATTTGTATTGCCTTCATATTTTCATTATTCGTATTAGATATTCGAAAACATCTTTACGATTGAAACATTCAATAATATTGTCACCTTTCTTTAGGACTCGTGTGGAACCAACAGCACCTCCTGCTGGGGGAGCAGGAGCTCCAGGATGACCTCACTCTTCAGGAGCAAGGCGTCATGCACGGCGCAGTGCTGAGGCTGGTCATCAGCCTCAAGGGCGGCCCTATCAACGCCAGGAGGAACCTTCCTCCAGACGACCTTCTCTGGAGGGAAGTCAGCGACATCATGGAGGAGAAGAGGTAATGAAGTTGTCAAATATTCGCGTGTCCGGTCGTCAAATATTAATTGTTTCAGTCGTTAACATTAGTGTTTTCAGTTATCAAATACAGTTGTTTCAGTCGTCAAATATTAGTTGTTTCAGTCGTCAAATATTAATGATTTCCATCATCAAATATTAGTTGTTTCAGTCAACAGTAATAATTTTAGTTGTCGAATATTACTATTTTCCGTTGTCAAGTATTTGGCTTTACAATTGTAAAACAGTAGTGTTATAATCGTCAAATGTTCGTGGCAGCACGCACGACCAATTTAAATAATTTCTATGCCTCCAGATAGAACTCTGCTGCATGATACAACTGAATGACTAGCTGTGACGTGAAAGCACATCTCCAATCGATCATGCGAAAATTTCCTTTCTATGGATTCCAGCTGATGCTACTGGAATTTAGAATAAACTGGTTTCAGGCGCCTCCAACATTCGATTCAATGTATGATATGTACATTGAAAAACAGGAGCCAGGCTGATATTTTGCGTCCTGGAACACACATTCTTGTGTCTTGCGAACGCACGTAGGCAATATTTCTATAAATTGATATCAATTTATTTGTCATTCTTTTGCTGACTAAATGAGCGTCAACAGCACATGACTTAGTTCACAGCTGATGGCAACAGTTGCAGCGCATGACACTATAGTTGATGGCAACAACTCCTGCAGCACATGACACTATAGCTGATGGCAACAGCTCCTGCAGCAGATGTCCCTGTGCAGGGACGAGCTGTGGGACCCGTCAGGAAGCAGGGCCGTGACGCTGCTGGTGCTACGGGACGGGGACGCCGTCAACCTGTACAGGGTCATGGAGCACGAGGACGGTTCCTTCTCTCCCCTCAGTCAGAGCTGGGGCTCTAGCGCCAACGGGTCAGCTCTGAGCACGCTGCTCATGTGTTATATTGATGCTTTCTACTCATATTGTCTTCATAATTACGCTATAACGATACTGTACAGTTGCACTTTATTGATACTTTATAGTTACACTTTATTGGTATCTTATAGTTGTTAATTGGTACTTTTTAGTTACACTTTATTGCTACTGTTCAATTACACTCTATTGGTGCTTTAGAGGAATACTCTTGACTAATTTTTCATAGTGAGACTTCTTAGTGATGCCTTGACTGTTTAATTACGCTTTATTGATACTCTTGCCAGGGGTGAGTAAACTGCGGCACGCGGGCCGCATGGCCATTTTTCCTAATTAAATAACTTGTGTTGGAATTTGAATTTCTTTGTTTTTGTTATTCATTCTGCATAAATATCGTATTATCTTGAAGAGCAATACCCGAGCTAAAACGTGAGTCCATTTTACTTTCCATGTATTTCACTTTCGTCTTGTAAAAGTTTGCCCACCCCTGCTCTATACTCTAGAGCAGGGGTCACCAAACTTTTTTCACAGTGGGCCGGATAACTGAAAGAATGACGAGCGCGGGCCGCATAATCATTCTGTTCAATACTTGCAAGCCAGAACGAAAGCTCTGGGAAAAAAGACGAAAAACGAGCCGAGGAAGCGACGTCAGTTCAACGTCGACTGGCCTGGTGAACTGAAGTCGCGGGCCGGATTCGGCCCGCGGGCCGTAGTTTGGTGACCCCTGCTCTAGAGTTTAGAGTTTAGAGGATCCTTGTACTCATTGCTCATAGTGATGCTTCTCAGTGATTCTTTTACTTCCTCGTTACGCTTTATTGGTACTGTGTAGTAATATTTTATGCTTACTCCTGATAGTGAAGTTTCGTAGTGATACTTCAGTTACTTTATAGGTTTTTTCTATACTGATGATTTGTAGGGATACTTTATACTCATTGCTTGCAGTAGCGCATCCTAATGATACTTCCTAGTTACTGAGTTAGAAAGCCATATTGATAGCTTGTACTTATTCTTTCCAATGAAGTTTCCTAGTGATACTTTACAGTGTCTAAATGGTTACGATATACTAATAGTTATACTGACACTTCAAAGTTATACTTTACACTCATTCCGTATAGTGAAGCATCTTAGGAATACTTTAATTACTCTATAGCGATACTTTAGATTCAATATTTGCTCACATATTTCATGGGTGTACTTTATATTGATACTTTA